>VDFB02328604.1:0-52827 GCA_007258455.2 Sequoia sempervirens
ATAATTTATTAGCAACCATCACTTCTCCATTGGGTCCCTCTCTATCTCTGCCTCTCTCCCTATCACTCCCACTTTTTATATCTATCTACTTCTTTCTCTCTCTCTATCTCCATATTTATTCTTCTATCTCTCCATCTCTCTCTACCCCTATATCTCTCCCTCTCCTTCTCTCCATCTCCATATATCTCATATCTCTATCTCCTTACCCCCTCTCTCTCTTGTTTCCCCTTATATCTCTCCCTCTTTCTATCCCTATATCTACCTCTCTCCCTATTGCCTGACCCATCTACAAAGGAATTTTGCAACTACTTTCATAGACTCCAATCGTCCAACATTTCAAGTGCACCATATTCCCAATGAACAAACCCATACTACTTTGTCTACTCAACAACAAAAAGCATTCGATATCATTTGGTCTCATCTAAGAAATCTTCCATTGCAACCACTGCTAAATCTAATTGTTCAAGGAACTACAAGAACTAGAAAGTCACACCTCATAAAAAGAAATAAGGTGTGCCCTCATGAGATCAGCTTCGATTCACCAGTCACCATTATTATTCCTTGCACCTATAGGTGTTGCTGCATTGAATATTCAAGCATCAACAATTCATTTTTCCCTTCACATTCCAATAAAAGAAATGGCCCCCTATAAGGATAAACACTTTCTACCTTCCAAGAAAGCATGTACTTTTTTAGGTGCATTTTAATAGACAGGATGAGCTTCATCAGTCCAAAGTTGCTAGAGTGTTCTAACATGAGACTATGGGAAGCATTCCCTATGCACAACCACCTGTCTTTTGGAGGGCATTCAATTATTCTCTTTGGTGACTTGGGCCAACTGCCGCTAGTTAAATATATCCCCATGTATGCTTCTACTTTCTATGGTGGAACACTTTGGAACAACTTCACAATAGTGGTAACTTTGACCAAAATATTTTGACAAATTGGTGATGCTCCTTCCCAAATTGATTTTCGTGCATTTCTCTCAAATCTGCAGAATGCGGAGCCTACACAAGAAGACTGGCGAGTTCTAATGGCACGCTCAAGTTCTTCACTCAACTCTATAGAAAACTTTGTTTTCTTGACTGTCATACATCTATTTGCAACAAATGAATTGGTGTTACTACACAACAAACATATGTTGTTGTCTTTGGCAACGCCTATTTCCCTTTCCATTGCAGAGCAACTTAAGGGGTCAACATACTCAAATCTAGATGAAGAACAACTTAAGCTTAGATTTTGTTATCTATTGGCCAAGAGGTCATGTTATGTTCAAATTTATGGGTCAAAATAGGGCTTATGAATGACGCACTTGGTCAAGTAAAAGCAATTGTATACAACGAAGGTGATAAACCACCTTAGTTACCCTTGTTTGTTGTTGTTCATTTCAAACATTACATTGGACCAGCTTGGGACCATAACAATCCAAATGATGTCCCAATAACCCAGCTAAGCCTTGGGCTTTGCCATTAAATCCCACTTAAATTGGCATGGGCATTAATAATACACAAGTCACAAGGACTAACACTTCCATGGGCCAAATTCGACATTAGCAACATTGACCAACAAGGGCTGACATTCAAAGCTACTTCATGAGTTCTTGACCTACAAAGTCTTCACATACACCCCTGCTTCACATTCCAAAGATATGCATGCATGCAACAAAGCCCATATGTCGCTTGCCAAAAAAAACGAAGAGACTCGTTTGCAAGCAATGTCAAATTCCTACTCTTCAGACACCTAAAGTACAATTCAACTACTACAAGTATCTAGATTTCTTATTTAATTCACTACCATTCTAATAATTTGTATTGAATTTCAAATTCAACATTCTCTTTTATATTAGTTGTTATTCAAATACTAAACATATCTACTCTTTATTACATATACATTGGAGTACAAAGTTTCTGTGTGAGACAAAATGCAACGAAATATCAAATATGTCTATACCATTGTGACCAATTGCATACATTCTTATAATTGCAATTAAACATTCCATGAAAACAATGGACTTTCAAAATTGTATATGTATCCTAATTTTTACATTTTTATATCAAATCAAGTCAAGTTCCCTTTCATTTGCATACTATTTCCAATATTCATTCACGTCCAAAAAATTCAAAAGAAAAGCTTCTCTTTTATAATTCAAGTCCCAAAGATATGCACATGAGCAACAAAGCCCATATGTTCCTATTGTCTAACACCTACAAACTACTCTACCAATTGCATACATTGTTATAATTTGAAGTTCCTATCCATTTTAGTTTTTTCATGTCCTGCTTTCATAAATTATATACACAAATTCAAATACAGCCATTCAATTATTCGGCGTACACCATTGCACACCTAAAATGCAATAGTTAGTATTTATACTACTTCGAAACGACAACAAGACACAAAACATCATATTATGACTGCCTAAAAAAAAACCTAAAATACAAATGACATATGTTTAAAACTATAAAATAACTCATAAAAAAATTAAAATATTTTTTAAATAATTATAAAATAATGTAAAATAACTCCTAAATCATTAAAATAATACACTTCCACATTGAATTCTATTCCAAGCCTTGGCGTGCTTCCAAATCACAGGCAAGTTCCCCTGCTTCTATTTAGGGCAGAGATTAAGGGAATGACTACATTTGAAGGCCCAGGTTGATGTATTCTTCTGACTTCCACTGGCTCGTCACTTGAGAAAGCACTGACTACAATTTACCGATTTTCATCAAATTTTGTGAGTGGATTGATGGTGTTGTTGACAGAAGAGGACCCATCGATCATAATTTTCTTGCTACTTCTCCTACCCATGTTCATACACAGCCATTCATTTCGTCGGCAATACATTGTTCTTGATGTTTAGGTAGTCGTCGGCTTTAAGCATAAAACTATATTTGAACATAATTAAATCTGTACGAAATATTAAATACCAAAGACTGCGTCATACCCGAGCTGAAAGGACGCCATGTGAGTTGATTCCATTTAAACGGAGGAGGATGGAAGTCATATCACGTGGGATAAGACCTGCGTGCTCAGTGTAATTATGGGTAGTAAAATCACAACTATTGGACATTATATAAACGACTATTGGGTATTATATTTAGGATGACTATTGGACCCCACAGGACTATTGGGCCCTCTCCCCTAATTAATTTTATATTTATTCTATTGATTTTACTAAGTGTAATATTTGATTATTTAATTAATTAGATATATAATAATTCAAATAGTTTATACACGTGTTACTGCCTTTACATTTACTCCAGGAGGAAGGAGAATTCGCATTAAATGAACCTCTTGTAGCTGACAGTACTATGGTTAGTTGCAAGTCTGGGGTTGCGCGAACTACTGTGTTTGCACGACACGGGAGGCATGGCACTGTGGCTAGCAGGGGGAAATCGACAGAATCCGTAGCATGGATGGGCATGGCATAGCATCCATCCCCAGGTGCATTCCTCGGGCTAGATCGATTAAATATGGGTAAAGTGGGAAAGGGACTTGACAAGAAAGGTAATGAGTAACAAGCGGACTACGAAACCCTCCTCATAAGACTTCCACTTTCCGTCCCCCCTAACTTTTAATAGTTGTTTTCTGTCCTATAAATGTAATTATTTTTTCTTCCACTAAAGTAAGAAGTATAATTCTAAGGACTAGAGTTTGATACGTCTAATCAACTTCAGATAAATTATGAGAACTAAGTTGGGAGAAATATATAGTGTTTACAAGTTTTTTTTTAATTTCTAGAAATGTGAAATGTTTATATATATATATATATATATCTAATATATTTCTTTTATGAAAATATATCATTTTAAAATTATTTAAAGATTTTTAATATAAAAGTTAATTATGATTTGGCATTCTTATTGTAAATAAAATGTTTTAAATTTTATTTATTGTATATTAATTAATTATATGTTATTTTTTTATTTTAAATTTATATCTTTATTTAATAAATAAATATTTTTTTAATAACATATTTTAAAATTAATAATTGTAGTGTATCCATTGACAAATTGAGACTGGTTTTGGATTTTATTATTCATTGAGGAGTTTCCTTTCTTATTGCAACTTTTATAGTTTTAAAGACATTTGATAATTATTTTTATGTACAACTTGAATTCATTAATGTATATTTGAAAATAGTTAGTGCATGTTTAAAAATAATGTAGAATAAGTGGGAACAAAAGACAAGATTTTAACATGTGAATATTTTATTATAATCATCATGTAGTTTCTATCATAAATGCAAACTTTTGTCACTATTATTTGTCATGTCCAATAATCAGTTCTAGCAAGTAACAAGTAAAAATCTAGGGTTGAGCTAGCTAAAAAAAATGTATCTCTACACAATTTGGCACTTAAAATGTTAATTAAAAATAATTTGAACTGTCCATTTATTTTAATAGCATGACACCATTTTGACCTCCATACATGCAAAAGTAGGTAATAATGTCCCAATTTTCATAGAATCTCTAGACCGTTGTGAAACCAAACATTACGAGAGGTAAAACAAATGTTTGAGACCACTTTACTAGTCATTATGAGCCAACCGAGAACATGTTTGTGTTATTTGAGAGCTAAGATATAATTAAAGGCATTCATGCACTCATTTTAAAACATCAAGAATGATTTTTAAATAATAATTATAGCCATTCTAGAAAATTTAAGAGATCTTTTTGGTGCTAGTATTCACTCTTTGCTTGAATTTAACCCTAGAGGTTTCACAACTCCACCAAAAACTCACATACCACCTCAACCATCACAAGAAGAAATGGTTCACATAGAGGATGTTACCAATAATCCTCATCATTTTACCCAAGATGAAATATTAGAAATACAACGAAACCGAGAATTTCTTAAATCGGTAGAGTCGGTAATGAGTCAAGACCCCACTCAATACATGCTCAAACTTACACAATAAGGTGCCAAAATCCCTACAAATTTTGATGTGAACACACTAAGGGAGCAACCATTGTCAAATGCGCCAAGTCAACCAATGATCACTAGGATGCACACAAATAATCTCACCAATATAGAAGGAAACCAAATGGGTCATCATCTAAATATAGGGAGTTACACATCTTTGGGCATTCCAAATACCAACATCCCACCTACATTCAATGCTCAAAACATGCTCACTAATATGTACCTAGCAATCAACAAACACGAAATCATCAAGGTCAAATCCAACAAAATCAAGGTTCTCAAAATCAAGTGAATCAACAAAATCAATTGTCCCAAAATCAAGGCCCTCAAAAAAATCAAATGTCACAACATCATCAAGGGTCTAAAAACCAATTAAACCCTCAACAAAATCAAATGTCACAACATCAAACATCACAACATTATCAAGGGTCTCAAAGTTAGTTGAATGGGCTCAACAAAATCAATTGTCACAACATCAAACATCACAACATCTTCAAGGGTATCAAAATCAGTTGACATCAAAATTAGATCTTGCAATATCAAAATAAACCATCTTCACAAAATCAACATCAACATCAATAATACACCACTTTGAAACAATTACAATCACAACAACACATGGCTCAACAATGACAACTTTCCCAACAACAATTAGTTCCACAACAAAATCATCAACAATCATCACACATCAACAATCATTTCTATTGCAAAAAAACATTGTTCCTCAAAATCAATATGGATCTCACAACACATTGCCAACATCAAGGAAATTATTAAATGGGTCCTCAACCTCAAGCCAATTTTTAAATGGATCTTAAACATCATGGAAATTTTTAAATGAGTCCTCAACATCAAGGGAATTGTCAAATGGGTCCTTTACTTAAAAATAAATTTCAAATGGGTCCTTAATATCAAGGGAGTTATCAAAACAATCTTTAAAATCAAATGGGTTCATATGGTATAAACATTCCTCCATACCAAGATCCAAATTTACAACAAACATACTTGATTCACCATCAAACATTCTGTCAACAAACATATCCTCACAAATTCAAATGTTGATACAACATGTCCAAGATATATAGGTAAAAAAGAACAAAATATCATCTGTAGTTCAAGACCTATGTCCCTACCCATTTGATGGAAACATCACAGTGATACCATTTCCTCCAACTTTGAGATACCTAAATTTGATAAATACAAGGGACATGGTAATCTAGAGGAACATATGAGAGATTTCTATGTGACATGCATGGAAGTAGCATACAATGATTCATACCTAATGCGCCTCTCCCTAAGAAGTTTGGGAGGGAAAGTCATAGAGTGGTTCACACACCTACCTCTAGGAATCAAAACATGTCAAGAGATTGTCATAAGAACACCCCCCAAGATAAATCCTCAACAAGGAGGTCAATAATATATTAATAATGCTAACACTCAACAAGGAACACCAAAGCAAAATGGCTACCTTCCAAGACCTAATAACAATCCTCAAAGATAATTCACTCCCTTAGGGGAACCCATTGAAATAGTTTATAATAATTGATCCAATCAAAACACATCGAGCTTCTTGATTTCTCAAACTACTATTGGCCTCCTACAATGATTTCATAACTAAGCCTTTATAGCCATGATTCAAACACTAGACATCTAACCTGAATAGCTATTCAATCATCATGAAGGTTCATTTAACTTGTCAACCCAAGGACGTGAACTTAAAATGGGTCAGTACAATATGTGCACTAAGGGATCAAGTAGTCATTGCACTCTACAGCTAAGAAACACAATGTTGAAAGTAAATTGTTGGAAAGAAATGAAGAAAATGTTGAACATCAACCAACAACCATACTAAGTGGAAATGCAAAGCAAGAATTAAAATTTGAACAATAAACAGGAAACTACTCTATTTTCTTTTGCTGTAGGAATAGTCACAAAATGGAATTCTAGTGGCTGGAGGAATAGTCGATGCCATATTTCTAACTAAGTATTAGACAACAAGTAATACTAAACTAAAGCTAAACTAAGAAGATAGATTACTCACCAAGTGGGCCCCCTTGGATAAGTATCCTCTAAACTAACAAGAACTTAGATGCTTGAACTAAAAAATTTATTTTATTCATTGTAAATCATGCATACAAAGAGTAATGTATCTGTATTACTGAAACTAGAGAATGGAAGTACAATGCCAAATCGTGCAACCTATTGAAGAAGGAGCATCAAATCATTATTTATATTACAACTAAGCAAGGCAATCAATTCCATGACTGGGAGGATGCCATTTAGGGAAAATAGGGGAAAGTGGAGTGATGGCGGTTACGTATGCATGGAATCCAATCAGACATGCAAGTCAAGTGAAAATCCAACACAATAGTAACACCCATGCATACTTGATCATTAAGGTCCACTGCAAGGCAGTTACGTTCAGTTGCACGAAGAATCTTTGCTACTGGCTTCCTTTGACTGGGAGTGATTCCTCAGCTAGAAGTTATGGTGCATGCCTAGTTGGCGGTGTCTTCCTCAACTTGGTGTATTAAATCTGCATGTCAAGGTCAATACATATAATAACTGCACATCTATAACCACTCTAAGAAATATTCATTAATCACATGCAAAATCAATATAGATGACCCACATATTATGCCAAATATCATTAAAGCTTCAGAGATAGGGTAATATCAAATGTCAAATGTTTGAGGGAAAAATTATGCCAATACCAACACTTGAGAATTAAATTCCATGAAATTTGTGAGAAAATCGACTATAGATTCTACCCAAAATTAGACCAAAAACTAGGCTCATCACTCCCCCCAACCTAACATTTTGCTGGTCCTCTAGCAGGGGAAGAGTTGTTCTTTTGCTTGGTCAAAGTTCTAAAATTTATAACTGAGAGTTGTCCAATATTAGTGGCTACATTATGTGATTCTGGGTCCAAATAAAATCCTCCCAATCTATCAAAATTGTTCCATCTTTTCCTTTTTGCAGCAACATCAAACTAATAAAATATAAAGTTTGGCACGGGCCACATGAGCATGGGTGGCTGAAACGTTAGGGGAAGCCAATGTCATCCCTGAGTTCTCCCAATCTAAATGTATTTCAATTATTTTCAATGCTACAACATAATTGTGGATGAGGGTTAGCCTGTTTTAGCTTATCAGTCAAACTATTCCATCTCTAGGATAAACATCTCCTCACAGTTTCCTCCTTTGTTGCTATTTTTATCATTTTCCATTCTTCCTCCCTTCTTTGTATTTCTCTCCATAAATTCAAAATTGTTACATGTATTATAAAACTATGAGGATTATGAATGCCTACCATTCTTTTTGTTGATGGCGGCTCCTCATATGACACTATTTGCATGGAATTAGGCTGCCCTGTTATCTCTAGTTGTAAGGGTGATGTTTCTTCTACCTTTTGTTGCAGGGACTCTTGTTCTTGTTGTGGTTGCAAGAACTCCTACTCTAATTCTAGTTGTTGCTACAGGACCTCTTGCTCATGTTGTAGGAAGTCTTGATTTTCTTCCAATATGATAGGAAGAAATGGTGGCTGCAACTATTGTCACTTCACACATGCAAGTCATCCTTCCACTTGGATTTCAAATCAACTCATTTTTAAAATTTCTGATGCAACCTAATACGATTTGACACATGGGCAATAAATTCATAAAATATTTGCTTCTTTTTCGTTCCCCTCCCCCCAACCTAAATTTGGACATGTGTCCACACATGTGAGATGGGAGTGGCGATTGATAGGCAATGATGACATTTATGTGAACATCCATACTAACGTACAATGATTAAATGAACACACTTAAAAGATAATTAAAGATAACAATTAATATGCACATACTTGAATGTGTGGAAGATTTGCTGCAAAGATTGTGGATAAAGTAACGCTTTCCTTGTTGGAAAATGAATTGAGCAATAAATGAAGATGAGGTGGAATGAAGTGATGGAAGAGAGAGAAAGGTGGTGATGGATGGGTGGATGGGCAGATGATGAAGAAATGGACTTCCACACAAGTGAAAGTCTTTATTATGAAAATTACATACCTTAGTTAAGCAGAAGGAGGGACACTAGATCCATTTCCTTCGGCTGTAGGAAGCTCGGGTGTTGAATACTGAGTGAATTGCTGCAAGAACTCTTCTTTAGAGGCTAGTTTGTGGTATAATCTGAGGCGATGGCCATTGACAAATAATTTGAACCTGATAGGGTCAATGGTGGTGAGTTGAACAAATCCATTGGGGAACACCTCAACAACTTCATATGGTACTAGCCACTTTGTCTGTAATTTTCCTGCATTTTCTTAGTATCTTGAATCATAGAGCAAGGCCCAATATCCTGGTTTGAACTTTTTGTCTTTAATAAACTTGTCATGCCACTTGATTCTTTGATTCTGCATTACTTCTGTATGGTTGCTCTCCTTATTTCATCTAAGGCATTTATCTGCATGATTCTTTCTCTCTATGCTTCAGAAATATCCATCCCCAAATCCACTACAGTTTGTAGAGTTTTATATTCAAATTCAATAGGCATCATAGTTGTCTTTCCATACAACAACTCAAATGGGGTGAAGCTTATAGTTGTTTTCCATATGGTCCTATAAACCCAAACAACTTTTGGTAATCTATTTTCCTAATCCTTCCTATGGATGGCTACTGTTTTAGTTAGAATGGCTTCAATTTCTCTATTTGTCACTTCAACTTGGCCATTAGCCTGGGGGTGATAAGGAGTAGACTTGTTGTGCCTTATATTGTACTCATTCACTAGTGCTGCAACAAGAGTTGATGTGAATTGAGCTCCTTGATCAGTCACTATTTCTTTTGGGACTCCATATCTAGTGAAAATTTCTTCATAAAGAAAATCTGCAACTTTGTTATCTCTTGCATGCTTCATGTCCTTGACTTCTACCCACTTTTTCACATAATCAGTGCATACCAATATATGGGACTTACCATTTTATGGAGGATCAATTGGTCCCATGAAGTCCAATCCCCACTTATCAAAGAGAGTGATTACTATCTAAGGGCATAGGGGCATCTCATCAGATCTGGTTGGTCTACCCATTCTTTGACATCTATCACATTTTTTGGTATACCTCCCTACATCCTTGTGGAGTGTTGGCCAGTAATACCTGTGTTCAAAACATTTATTGCTATCCTCTTGGCTGCAAAGTGTCCTCCACATGGTTCATTGTGACATGCATGTAAAATATCATATGTCTCATCTTCTCTCACACATCTTCTCATGACATGGTTTGACCCAGTATAGAACAAACATCCAACAATCCAAGAGAAAGGAAAAGATTTTTCATTGAGTGCCCTTTTCTCTTTTGGGGAGAAGTGAGAAGGAACTCTACCTATGACCAAGTAATTGGCTATATTAGCATACTAGGGTGTTTGTACACTGAGCGAAAAAAGATTCTCATCAGGGAAAGAGACATCTATGGGCTGATTGTCTTCTAATGTAGTCAACTTTAAAAGAAAATCTGCAACAACATTGGCCTTTCTTGGCTTATCCACTATGGTTATATCAAATCCCTGCATTAACAATAACCATCTTGCCAATCTACCTATGATCAAAGGTTTATTTATGAGATACCTAATGGCTGCATGATCAATGTGCACAAAGATTTGGTAGCCCATTATGTAATGTCTAAATTTGTTTAGTGCATAGATTACTACTAGCATTTCTTTCTCTGACATTGTATAATTGAATTCATATCCTTGCAAATTTTTGTTGACAAAGTAAATAACATTTTCAACAGTCCCCTCTTTCCACCCTAAGACTGCTCCTATGGCATAATCAGATGCATCGATGTGGATGTGGAAAGGAAGCTCCCAATTGGGTCCCTTGAGTATAAATAACCCCTCTTTTCTCTCATTTTAGAGAGAGCTCATTCATGCTAGCCAAACTCTTGCCAAATTTTTTCTCAAACCTTACTCAACCATTTTTCATACTTGCATCCACTTCAATCCATTTTCCATCCATCTCATAATCCACATTTGAATCTCTTACCTTCCAAGGAGCATACAACACCAAAGATCGAAGGGCCAGCCAAATGATTGATTCAACATAAGGTAAAAGATTCCATTTGTTGTCTTTATTTTGTATTGAATCCAACTAGGCTAATCTTGGGGTGTAGAGTGTTTTTAGTGTTATTTGCATTCTCTTATTTTTTGTTCATATTCTAGCACTTAAATTCACCCTATCACATTTCTGGCATGCCCAGTGAGACCCACAAATGGGTCTCTTGCTTTCACGTTTGCTATTTTTTTGAATTTTTGTAGGTTCAGGTTATAGAGGGGCAGACCTGACCTACAAAGGGGTGGACTTGACCTTCTTGGGGTGGACTGGACCTACAAGGGTGGACCTGACCTGACAGATAGGTAGACCCGCCCTCCACAGGCAGACCTGACCTTGCCTAGGGGCGGACCTACCCTCCATAGGCATCATAAGGTGTTTTTGGTGAACTTTTCACAGAGGGGCGGACTCGACCTACAAACAGCTGGATTTGACCTACAGACAGCCAGACCTGACCTACAGACAGCCAGACCTAACCTGTAGACAACCAGATTTGACCTGCAGATAGGAAAACTTGACCTCTTCACAGCCAGATTTTCCCCATATAGCTTTTTCGAGAAGGTAAAATTTTAATTTTTAGCAATCTTTTTCGCTATTTTAAGGGTTTTTAACCCCTATTTTAGGCACATAGTTAACTAGGAGTTGTCAATCAACCTTGTTTGATGTGTTTGTGGTTGGGCTATTTGACATATCCAATCCCCTTGCGCCATTCGACGATCCCGAGTGATGAGAAAATGTAGCTCACCATGTCTTTTGAGTCATCCTTTTTTTATTTTTTCTTAGCAGGACCTGCTTGGGGATTTCATGACCCCAAGGGACAATTCCAACCACATGTACCAGCGAGGTATATAAAGGGGGAGAGTAAAAGTTGTACCCCAATCCAACCGCGTTGTAATTGGCAAAGTGTGGGGGTGATGTGAAGAGTTGGTTCGAGCCTTTTAGGTTCTTGAATCATGCTTGTAATGAGTAGGTGTTCACGGTTTGGGCTTCACGTACCAGGTGTATATGGAGGACTCCCTAGTAACCATGTTTATCCTAGCTTAGAAGACTTTGTCGACCATACCCTCACTACTAGACTTAGGCTTCTGATTGTCTGAATTGTCTTCTTCATGCAAAACCAGTGATTGTCTAATTCATTTCACTCAACCATATCCTTTTCTTTGACGATTGTTGTGTTTTGAGTCCTTTGCCTTAGTCATTTTGTCCAAAGTCAACTTTAAACCTACAGATGGCTGAATTTTCCCTACAAACAGCTGGACCTGACCTCTAGACAAGAAAATTTTCCCTCCATAGGCAGACCTGACTCATCTAGGGGTGAACCTGACCTTTAAACCACTCCTCTCAAGCCTATTTTGACCATCTTTTGCTCCTTAGGCGGACCTGTCCTTCACAGGGGCAGACTTGACCTATAAAACTAGTCCTTTAGAGCCTGTTTTAGCCATTTTCGACCAAATTTTGCTCCTTGGGCAGACCTGCCGAACTTGCCCTTTGGACAAGTGAATTTTCCCTACATAGGCAGACCTAACCCATCTAGGGGCAGACCTGACCTTTGACCCACCCTTTTCAGGCATGTTTTGACCTAATTTGACCATCTTTTGTTCCTTGGACGGACTTGTCCTTCACAGGGGCGACCTTGACTTATAAATCAATCCTTTAGGAGTCTGTTTTAGTCATTTTGACCAACTTTTTCTCCTTGGGCAGACCTGAACTTCACAGGGGCAGGCTTGACCCTTGACTAATTGACTTTTTCATCTGCTTCATCATTAGGGACCTTTATTTCACCATCTTGATCACTCATCTTCCCATTTCGAGCATCTATACACCTGTTTTGGGAATCCGTTCACCATCCTAAACCTTCATCCAGTCATCTCAAGCATCCATTCACCCAATTCAAAGTCCTCATTTTACCATTTCGAACCCATGTTCTAGTTATCATTTCCCCATTTGAACCATTGGTATCCCATTGAAATCTCACTAGAGCAGTCATCCAAATTGACCTAGGTGTTCATCTCTAATTGTCATCCATAAAAAATTGACTTAGGGTATTCATCCGTCCTAAGTCAGTCATCCTCGTCGGCCCAATCAATCCACTTCAATCTCAAGTTGGATTCGGTGTTGTTATCATACATCCACCCCTTTAACCGATTAATCAACACCTAGCATTACCAAGGATCACTCTTGAACTCAATTTCAGATTCCAATCATTATCATTCATCCTAATCAATGATCAATCCAAATCAAATCATCATATTAATAAATTTAGATCAACTAATCATTTGCCAACCAACCCAATCCAATCTCATCAAACCAAATCCCCTTCGATCGAATCAGATCAATCCCATCAAGCCACATCCTCGTCAGCTAATCAAACAACAAATCGAATCAATCCTATCGAGCCACATCCTTGTCAGCTAATCAATCATCAAATCAAATCGATCCTCTCATCACCAAGGTCATCCTAGTCCATCATATCATCTTACATGCCCGTTTAGACCCAATCACAAACGAGGAAAATGGTCGAACAATAATCTCAATCAAACATCCCTCAAGATTCAAACAACATAGCTAATGCCTCACAAGACCCCCATAACGATGCAAACATCCCTCGGGATCTGCACAATGGTACATCATCACAATCCAATGTTGACGGTTAAAACACATCACCCCCAGGGATGAAAACATGGTCATTCAACCCAAAATTATATTTGAGGAACACTTTAGTAACCCGGTCAATGCACAAATGACAGAACACCTTCTTGAAAAACATGGAGAAGAAATCTTGGCCCACTTAATTGAAAAAGGAGTCAAGCTACCATTGGGTATCAACCTATCCAAGGATGGCTTTTCCACACCTAACATTCCCTAAGGTTCACACAACATGCTAGGTAGTTCATATGTCCCCAATGTTCCTCATGTGGAAGGTTGGTATCAACTTGAATTCGGAAACACCATTCTGTATCCCATTAGAAATCCCCTGCATCCTGTAATCTTAGTCATAGGGGCTCCTCAAACGGCTGATCCCAATGATCCTTTTTCCTTTGGCATGCCACAAAACGTTCCACAACCACCACCACTAATGCTAACGACACCACCCCCTTCAAATCCACCTCCTGTCAGCACTAGGGGTAACCCTTTCACTGGATTGCTTGCACCTTCTGGGACCATAAACCAACTATCGCCTTCATACACATCTCCACAGCCTCCGCAATCTAACCTACCACCTCCATCTTTGCCACAAGGTACATCCCAACCGAATGTCCCCTTTGGTACCGAACAACCCCCTTTGCAAAATTCCCCTATGTTATCTTAGTCACCCCAACAACAACAACTACTATATAACCCATCGGTGTCTGCACAACAACCATTATACTAGTCGCAAAGCAATCTATCCCAACTTCCCACTCAAACCATATCCCTGTTCCTCGCATCCATCCTACACCCGCGAGCTCAAACGTAATACAACATCCTATCTCGGTCTCTGCAACATCTCACATCACATCAACAACCACTGCAAAATTATTATTACCATAATCAACATCAGTCCTAGTAGCAACCACTTTATGCGGCCTCCCAATAGTCACAACAATACCCCCAGCATCAGCAGGTCAATCCACAACATCACATCCAAGCTCCTCGGCAGCCTACCTCACATTTTTATCAAATGAATCTGTACTATACCTCACAACAACAACCCCTATATCAACAAAATCCCTCAGCATACCAACAAGGGATGTCATCATCCCACTATCATTATTTGTGTACCTCAACAATCCGACACTTTCTTAGCAGGATCCTTTATCATCTTACCATCCATATCCATCCAACCCACCACCAGTCAACTCGGACCTGCTAGAAATTAAAGCTACTCTGAAAGATCTTCAGTCTGGGACTAGCAAACAATCATTCAAATTTGAAGACATATGCCCATATCCATTTGATCCCTCCATCTCGTTGATCCCCTTCCCTAAATATTTTGAAATACCAAAATTCAATAGATACAAGGGGAACAAGGATCCTAAGGCCCACTTGCAAGAGCTCTACTCCCATTGCCAAGAAGTTATGCACAATGAAAATTATCTCTTGTGCCTCTTTCCACAGAGCTTGACAGGCATTGCCCTAGAGTGGTTCATGACCCTCAAAAGAGGGCCCAAAAAATATTTTGTGGACTTTTTAGAAAAAATTGTTTCTTATTTCTCCTTCAATTTGGAAAGACATTGACACCCTGGATCTCCTCAAGGAGAAAAAATGTGAGGGGAAAACCTTTGCTAGCTACCTTCAAAGGTGGCATGCGCTAGCAAGCCAAATGAAAACTCCCCTAAAAGAGAAGGACATGGTCACCCTCTTCATGGAGAACTCTCACCCCGACATGGCCCATAATTTTAGGTTACATTGTGTCACCACTTTCACAGAGCTAGTGGAAAAGGGACCTATCCTTGAACGTGCCCTTGTTGCCAAAGGGACCATCAAAATACACAACCATGACAAGGAAAGGTCATTCACTGACAAGCCACATTTTTGGAACAAGAACAAGAACATAGTGAATGATGAAGTCACTGATACTAAACACATCCAAGTGGCTAATACCTCCCAGAGGCAACAACCATCCATACCTAATGCCATATCCGTACTACAGGGGGCACCTCGTCCTCCTCAACAGTCAAACCAGAATAGTCAGGGGAATGCTAAACACCAGTATACTCAATTAGGAGAACCCCTAAGTGTTGTCTTCAATAAGTTGTTACAGATCAACTACCTGGTCACCTACCCCATCACCAAACCACTTGACGAATCCAAACCTAAGCCTGCATGGTTTAGGCAAAATGAATATTGTGAGTTTCATAAAATCAAAGGACACTCTCTAAATAAGTGTCAAGGTCTTAAAAACTATGTCCAAGATCTTATTGATCCAGGAGATATCAAGGTCGACACTAGTCAAGCTTTGTTGTCCAATGCTTAATTGCAAATATATCAAAATGCCTTTCCAAACCATAATCAAGGTGTGACCACCTCCAAGAGCAATCCCCAAGACAACAACACAAATAACATAAGCTATATGATTGTACCCCTCAATTACAAGGGTATTATTCATTGCATTGAGTAGGTAGAACCCCGTGTATGTATGATACATGTCAAAGCCAAATACCCTCAGTGTGTTGTTACTACATGACAAGCCCGCATCACTGTCCCTACAACCTCGCATCCACCCAACCAAGTCCTGTAAGCTCTTAGTACAACATTCTGGATCACCTAGGGAAGATCCCTACTTAGATCTCAATCTTGGATCTACTTAATTCTTCTCCTATACATGAAGAAATCCTCAATAGAGCCTTACAGGAAACCCATGTACCTAATGAAATTGATCCTACATGATTCCAAGCTTTGGTAGGACACCTAGATTTATCTTATTAGCTACATTTCAGCCAGAATGGCATGCCCAATATCAATGCCAATCATAATTTCCCATTGCATATTGAAGTCATAGTTTCCCGTCATAAAATAAAAAGGGTCTTAGTAGATAATGGCTCAGCCCTCAATCTGTGTACTCTGAAATTCATAAAATAGGTGGGGTACACTCAAGTAGACTTAAGTAATCAAATCATCATGATCAAGGCCTATGATAATGCAGAAAGGAATTTAGAAGGAATTATTAGTCTTCCTATTCAAGTTGGACCTGTAGTTCAATACACCATTTGTCATGTCCTTGATTTGGACTTACCATATAACCTCCTCCTTGGCCACCCATGGCTCCATGCTATGCAAGTTGTCCCCTCCACGTACCATCAGTGCCTCAAATTCTCAGACAATGGACAAGAGGTCACCATTTATGTTGACCCCCAACCATTTGAATACTTTCGCACTTTAGAAGCATCCTTTCCCCATTTACATTATTGTCTTGGGGTTGAAATGGGGGCATCTCAGTCATCATTCACTAATCCACCCTCCACCACGACAACCACTCCATCTTCTTCCACCAATCCTACAGTCACAAAAGTCAAGATCATTGACAAGGGGTGTGGTGAATATAAAATGCATACTGCTCTTAATGTAGCAACCATGCCACCGTCACCACATGAGTATGGCCAACCTTCACATGCTACTCCAAAGCAAGACAAGACTATCACCTTCAGTGTGAAAACATTCCTACTACCACTTTCAAGTCCCCAAGTATCAAGATTGATGCACCAAAAGAGGATATAAGTCAATGGGTATACCGAGCAGAACCCCAAATAGATCCTCCTCTAAAGGAATATTTTCAGGAAGCATATCCTTGTCAGCGAAGTTTGCATAAAAGTATAACTACCAAGGTAGGGGCCTAGGTAAAGAAGAACAGGGGTGGCTGCAACCTATTGATACATCAAAGCTACCAAAGAACATAGGCATCGGATACGATAAAAGTACAAAGGCCCTGCAACATTGTCTAATTCCTCCAATAGTGTTGCCGTGGACGATGGCTCATTAGAAGACATACTCGAGGAGGAATCCATCATACGCGCATATGATGACATTGATCACACTAACTTATCATCCATGTTCGAATGCCTATCCATCTATACCATTAGCCTATCCCTTCGTCATCTTGAGCTTATTGATTGGGACCTACGTTACAACACACCTATCAATATGTTTGCAGATAAATATGTCAACCTCATGGGATTGGGGGAGGATGAACACTCCAGTCACAAAATAAGAATAAGAAAGGTAAAAAGCGGTCATCTTGTGAAAACCTCCCCGAGGCACTTCCTGACCTTGAAAAAGTAAAAATAAAGGATGCATCCGATGGCAAAAAACCTCAAAGAGTCATTTGAGGATGGAGATGTTCATCTTCCCCTTGTGGGAACTCAATTATCTACATGGCCATCCATCTTAATTGAAGAGACTCGGGAAGTTAATCTGGGTACTACCAAAACTCCCAAGATCACATATGTGGCCAAGTCACTCTTAGATCCAGAATATGCAATCATTGTTTAGTTACTCCAAGAGGGTATTGTTAACTTTGCTTGGTCATATTCAGACATGCCAGGCTTAGACCCTGCTTTGGTGGTTCATCACCTAGACATTTGCCTTGATGTAAAGCCTATCAAAGAGAAGCTCCACAAGATGCATCCACAGGTAGCATTGTTAGTCAAGAAGGAACTAGAAAAATTACTAGATGCAGGGTTTATTAGACCAATTGACTACTCTGAGTGGATCTCTAATATAGTACTAGTTGCCAAACCAAATGGAGACATTTGAATTTGCACAGACTTCAGAGATCTTAACAAGGCCTTCCCAAAAGACGATTTCCCTCTGCCTAACATTGACATGAGATTTTGTCCCTTATGGATGGTTTCTCTAGCTATAATTAGATTCGAATTTCACCTGAGGACCAGCACAAGACTGCTTTCACAACATTGTGGGGTACTTTCTGTTACAATGTTATGCCATCTAGTCTCAAAAATGCAAGTGAAACATATCAGAGGGCCATGAAGGTCATCTTCCATGACCTCATCCATATCATCATGGAGGATTATGTCAATGACCTGTTAGGGAAATCCAGTACCCGAGCGAAACATCCTACCATCTTGAAAAAGATCTTTGAACGATTGGAGCATTACAAGTTACAACTAAATCCAAAAAAGTGTGTCTTTGGTGTCACATCAGGAAAATTGTTGGGTTTCATAGTCTCTCGAAGGGGTATTGAAGTTGATCCTGCCAAGGTGAAAGCTATTTTGGACATGCCACCCCTGCACAATCTAAAGCAATTAATAAGCCTTCAAGGGAAAATGCAATCAATCCGTTGATTCATAGCCCAACTTGCAGATAAGTGTCAGCCATTCACCCATCTCCTGAAGAAAGAATCCACCTTCCGATGGAACCAACAGTGTCAAATAGGTTTTGATAAGATCAAGGAATACCTAGCTCATCCACCAATCTTGATGCCACCTATTCCAAGGAAACCCCTCCTACTTTATATTTTCGCCACTTCAGTTGCACTGGGGGCATTTTCGGCACAACATGATGAGTCATCAAAAGAGAGGGTGATCTATTACATCAGTCGAACATTGGTCAGCTATGAGTTAAACTACTCTCCCATGGAAAAGGCCTACCTCATACTAGTCTTCAACACATAGAAACTCCAATATTACATGCTCAACCATCCTATCAAATTAATTTCTAAAATTGACCCATTAAAGTATCTGTTATCTAGAACCACTTTGACTAGTCGCATGGCCATGTGGGTCATGCTCTTAAGTGAATTTGACATAGAGTATGTGGAGCGAAAAGCAATAAAGGGACAGGTCATATTTGATCAGTTGGCCGAGGCACCATTGGTAGATGCTTACCCTCTAGACACTGAATTTCTAGACAAAGAGGTTTACACAATCATAGATGCAGCTACTTGGACAATATATTTTGATGGCTCATACACCCATAATGGGTCAGGCATAAGAATTCTATTAGTTACCATTCAAAGCGACTACATACCAAAATCATTTAGGATAGCATTCCCGTGTATCAACAACATGGCAGAGTATGAAGCCCTCCTCACCAGCCTCTAAATTGCATACTAGTGGCATATAACTCACTTGAAAGTATTTGGTAATTCATTGTTAGTCATCAAGTAGGTTAATGATGAATTCTTAACAAAAGATGATAAGTTGTTTCCCTATAAATGTTTGGTGGATGATTTCAAGAAATATTTCACCTTCATACAATTTGATCAAATTCCTAGGGTACAGAACAAACCAACATATGCAATGGCCACTATCAGCTCCTTGATTCACATGCCTAAAGATCAGATGGAATGTGAGTTCCTTGTCGAGCAACTTTTAATCCCAATGTATGATATTCCTGAAATTGATATGGTGTGTGATATTGTAGGTCCTGACTCCCCCTGGTACCAGGACATATATACCTATCTCCATGATAATATCTTGCCCCCAAACCTCACACAAAACCAACAAAAATACTTTATTCAATGTTTGGCCTAATACATTATCATCGGTGATACACTTTATCATTGCGGGTATGATGGGATCCTCCTTAGGTGTTTGGATGAGACTGAAGCCTGCATGACACTAATAGAGGTACATAGTGGTGTTTGTGGAGCTCACTCAAATGGTATGGCCCTATCCAAAAGGATTCTCCAAGTTCGATATTATTGGACTACATTAGAGCATGATGCTTGTGAATGTTTGAAGAAGTTCCTTCCATTCCAACAACATGCGGATTTGATTCATGCTCCAACACAAGATCTTCAGCCCCTCCTAGCACCGTGTCCATTCTCTCAATGGGGTTTCGACTTGATTGGAAAGATTTACCCACCATCATCTGAAGACCATACATTCATAATTATTGACACTAAATACTTCACTAAGTGGGTGGAAGCAATGCCACTCTCACAGATCACCGGTATTCAGATCTCAAAATTCATCCTTTACCATATTCTCTGCGGATATGGTATCCCATCCACCATCCTTTCCGATAATGGAAAACCCTTCAAAAACCAAGCCATGAATCACCTCTGCTACACCTTTCACATCCAGCATCGTTGGCCAACACCTTATTACCCCTAGGGTAATGGTTAGGCAGAAGCAACCAACAAGACCCTCATCCACATCCTCAAAAAGGTTGTCAATACCATTGGTCGAGATTGGCACCTCCATATTGATCCTGCCATCTGGGAATATCACACCTCCATTCACACTCCTACAGGGGCCACTCCCTATTCTTTAGTCTATGGCACCGAAGCCATCTTTCCAATTGAAGTTGAGATCCCATCACTGAGAATTTCCTTAAAAAATCTTATCAGTGAGGAGGATGCTCATGTTGCATGGCTTGTAGAACTGGAGTTACTTGATGAAAGAAGAATAAAATCCTATGATCACCTACAAGCATATTAGAACTGCCTCAAGTGCCACTACAATAAGAAGGTTCGCCCTCAATAGTTTCAAGTGGGTGATTTTGTCCTCAAAGAGAATCAACATACTCAGCAAGACTGAGATAAAAAAGGAAAAATTGAGGCAAACTGGTTGGGGCCTTATATCATAGCCACCAAATATGGATCCGGGGCATATAGGTTGACTACTTTTGAAGGAGAGCCTCTCAAAGAACCCATCAACATCATGCATTTGAAGAAGTTCTATGCCTAAGTTCGCTTGGTAACCCCACCTATATATAAAAAAAAAATTCCCTCAAACCCATTTGCCCTCCCATGTACCCCCACAAAACCCATATTTTTGTTTTTTGCAAAAAGTTAGCTAAATGCACCAAAATCACGAGGTGGGGTTGTGAACTAACCTGGCGTAGCATGACACACTCCTCAAAGAATAACCGTCTCTCATCCCCCCGATGAATGATATCATAATTGTACTCTGGCATCGTGTCTCCTCCCTCTTGCCCTCTCTTCCCTCTTCTCCTCACTTGACAACTATCCAAATGAGGAAAGATAATTCCCTCAATTACCTTTTATAGCCTTTCCCCCCCTTTTTCACTTTTTAAAATGAAAGGAATTTTTTCTTTTTATTTAGCCTTTTTTAACTTCAACTAATTCACTCCCCCCTTTATCTTCCTAGGGCCGCCATTTGCACACTATTAACCCGTTTTTCTCCGTTCAAGTGCCAATCTTCTCAATTTTCCATGCTCATTCCAACGACATATACCACTTCCTACTTTCAAGAAGTTGCCTGCGGCCCATTTTCTTTCCCTGTCCACCTTTTCGAGGGGGCATACCCTACCATTCTCTCCCAATCTTCCATCATAAACCTTCCCTTGTGAGATCGGGGCATCCTCTTTATTTCTTCTCCAATCGGGTAGTTCACGCAAGCTCTCTCCCATGTTGGGGCATCTCCTTTTTGGTCACTTCTTCCATAGAGTCATATGTATTTTGTTTTTCTTCGAAACCCTATTATCCTAATAGTATTTCGAAGAGGGGAAAAATGTAGACAGCTAAATTTGACCATTTCCATATGGTCAAAGGCGTCTCCTTAATCATCTCTTTGCTCATTTACTTCATCCCTTTTTCCGGTGTAACGCCAAGAAAGTGCACAAGACAACAAAGAAGATTAGAAGCAAACATGCAATACTAAAATCTAAGTTGCAAATCTAAATGTTAAGCAATAGAGAACAAAGGAAATTAAAACGTAAACAAACTGAAACAATCTCACCAATTTCAAACGTATTTCCATGATTCATCTCGATTGCCCTTCTCCATTTTGCTTGTAGTAGTATAATTTCCCTTAGATTTCTTGTAATTCATGCAAGTATAGCCTAAGATAGTGATTAGCAAAATATTGAAGATTCAAAGATTAGGTGCTCTCAAAAGATCACATAAGATTCAGCGAAATTGGAATGAAAAAGGGAATAGCAAATCAATTTATAGAAAATTGATTATTAAGATAATGAGCAAGATTGAAAGATCCTTGAATGGTTGAGATAAATGATTAGACATGCATTTTGATAAGCTGTCGTTAGTGACATGAGTGATACAAACTAGAAATAGAATTAAAAAGATTGAATAAATGATTTAATAGGTTGGTATTTGAAAGTATCTTTGGCCAGGAATAAAGATTGATTAAAGAAACGCTTGTTCGAATGTACGCACAAAGTTTAATTAATTAAATATGAATATTTAATTAATCTACATGTACACACAAATGAGTTGGAACTAAACGATTGAATGATTTGATGAAGAATTTTCGAGAACACCACTTTCAGAGACATCAATCAAAGAGTTAAGCTGAGCTGTTAAAATAGATGTCGAGTGAGTAAAAGTGAACTTAGATAACTCACATAATTTTTCTAAAATATAGAAGAGCCGTTTAAATAGAATTATGGAATTAAATAATTCATTTCGAACAGAACTCAATATCAGAGGGAATAATTAAATAAATAATATTTATTTAATTAAATGATGAAAAGGATTTTAAATGAATAATTAAATAAATATAAAATTTATTTAATTATAGTTGAAATATGATAAAGTAAATTAAATAAAATTTATTGAATTTGACAAGATAAAGAGTTAAAGTGGCATAAATTAAATAAAGCATTTATTTAATTAATCGGATAAATTAAAAGAAAAGTGTGAATTAATTAATTAAATAATTGAATTATTTAATCACTGACCACGAATACAATTATGAAGAATATAGAAATTAGCGGGCAGACTGGAAATTCGGTGTCATTTGCCCCTCTTGATAAATGTCATTTTAGAGGCGTTGTGTGAGAAAATCGATAAAATATGCCCCAAAATAATGCTCTAGATTAAAATAGGTGAAGGTATGCCCCCTCGGGAAAATTGACAAATTTTCTAAAAGTTCAAAAAAATTTGGAAATGCTCCCGATTAGGACATTGGATAGCCAGAAAGGTAGTGGAGTTGACGGAATTAAGTCTAGAAATGGGAGGAATGATGCGGGATGATCCAAATTGAAGCGTTAATGTGGCGGTGGGAAATGACACCTAAACCTAAGAACCTTATAGGAATGAGGTAAAAACCTGGCTCATTTTTTACCACTTTCAAGCTTAGAGTGAGATTTTGCTTTGCATTTCCCTGCTTGATGTCTCCGTTCGATACCATTCACCATGGCACGCCTTACAAGATCCAGGATAGCTACGAGGAGACTAGTCGGCGGACCCCAGACATGCGTTTTGTGAATTATTTTGCGTTGCGTCATAAACGGCGCATTTTGTAATTTAACGTCAATCATTTGCATAAGTTCATTGCGGGTTCGCATGTGTGAATTTATGAAACACATTTGAGTTTCTGCATCGCATTTGTATTTAGAATAGTCGCATGTGTGGATTTTGAAACGCATTTGAATTTCATGCACCGCAAGAGTTATTTTTCAACGCATATGAATTTAGTGCAACACATGTGATATAGTTAGCCGCATTTGTTTAATAATGATGCATTTGTATTTTATGCACCGCATATGTTAAAAAGCGACGCATGTGAAAAATAATGATGCATGTGCAAAATAACGACGCATTTGCATTTTATGTAGTAGAGTCAGTTTGCACTAGAATAGATGATTGAGGCTTACATGAGGCATGTATAATGCCGTTGGAGGTTGTACTAGACACCATATATACACGGAAGTCGAGACCTACTACATTTTGATTTAGAGATAGTTTGCGGCCGGCAAAGTGATGGATTATATGGCACCTTGGTTTATTGCACGTGACAAACATGCCCCAGATTCGGGCGAATCGGGGATTATTGACAGCGTTGTGTGAGCGCTGGCACTCAGAGACATCGTCTTTCCACCTACCGATTGGAGAGGCCACAGTTACCTTAGATGATGTCTATAGGGTCCTTAGACTGCCTATTAGAGGCACATGAGTGGCATATGATACTCAAAGGGGTGCTGCCGAGATGTGTAGGTACTACCCTCATGCTGACATTAGACAGTTAGGTTTTGATGATTATGAGATTAGGTGGCGGGTGTTGGCCCAGAGGTATAGACAACTGGACTGTCTATTAGCTACATTGATAGGCGGTATAGTATTGCCTGACCGCTGAGGTCATGGTTTTCCCATGGGATGGGGGGGAGATGCTAGTAGGCATGCTCGAGTGCCGAATGGTATATGCTTGGGGTTCCTGTGTGCTTGGGATGTTATATTTTCATCTACATGATATTGCCTATCGAGAGACACAATCGATGAGCTGTGGTACCATGCTCTTGATGGTATGGGCGTGGGAGCATATTGCCATTTTTTGGCCACAGATGATAGTTGATCTGCCACATGGAGCTTCTTACACCTTCCGTTATGCTAGGGTGGCCACATAGCATCACATTGGAGATACAAGTTACTTCAGACATTGCATAGACACTATGCAGCAGTTTACATGGAGGCCATACTTGGGGTGTGAGGAGTGGTTAGATGAGGATGAGCACTTGCCATTTTGCAGACAGGCACAGTACTTAGTTGGACGGATAGTGTCACACGTCCACATTATAGAGTGGCAGTTGCCAGATCATGTCCTGCGGCAGTTTGGAGAGGTGCAGGATGTGCCTCAAGGATGAGCAAAGTTTGCGAGATCCTCGTGAGAGGTCCCACTATGGGATCCCGAGATTCCAGTGGCCATGATAGAGGCAGATATTGATGGATTACAGGCACTTCCATGGAGATGGAGAGGTGGACCAGCAGACCCAGGGACTACAGCAGAGTATGATCAATGGTGGGCAGCACACAGGCCAATCACCTTGACAAATCCAAAGCATCCAGCACAGAGTGCGAGGGAACCGGAGTCAGGAGTGGAAGTAGGAGTAGGGAACCATGGTGATGGGAGAGATGATGGTGAGGTGAATGAAATGGAGAGTAGGAGAGAGACATGAGCCGAGAGGATGGGAACCTATCAATCAAGTGAGAGAAGCCGAAGAGAGGAAGGGGAAGGAGATGTAGCCATACAAATGTTAGAGAGAAGATGGAAAGGAATACTCTCCCATAGAGAACATTAAAAGGTAGAAGAGAATTAGGCCAGTAGAAACAGCATCGAACATCACAAGTAAAGAGGAAATGCAAATTATGCTCGAGAGAACAAAGCAGAGAAGAGAATTAGCCTTCTGGAACAGTAGGTACCTGAAGGAGGACAATAATGAGATATTAATCGCAAAGAGAATCGAAGATGGAATCTTAGAAGAAAGTAAGCGTGAGAGAGAATGCGTCGGCGAGATAGACGAAGCGGTAGAGCAAAACCTGAATACGGCCAGTACTTTCGAAATTACATCATAAGAAGATAAAGAATCAATGCGCTGAAAAAGAGATACCTCGGATACGTCGGTTGGAGCTTTGATGGATAGGGATCAGGCTATAGCTCGGTGATAGGAGACTGAGCAAAGACTCACAGAGCTCAGGTCATTGTGCACAGGACCATCAACCACTTTCGCCAAAGAGCTAGTCAGAGCTAGGGAGAGGGAGAGATACTTTCAGGATTTGTATGAGGCAGAGATTCCACCAGAGAGACGAGCTCCCAGTTTCTCAACGACACAGTAGCAGGTCTCAGACTAGGACCCATAGTAGGACAGTTAGCACAGAGGGGATGGAGCAGCCATGTAGCAGGTCCATATGACAGACCTCCCTTAGCTCAGATATTATTGGGTTCCCATCATCATTCCCCCACACACTCCCGGCATGATGGTAGTGGCAATTTAGGATAGGGGTATCGCTTATCGCGACATTGTATTTTGATCTTATAGCCTGCAAGCTTCCATGTATTATTGATACATTATGAGATTGTGATGTGACACAGTTGAGAGATATATATATATGATTTTGGCAGTGGTTCTCATGATATGCATTTCTATGTATTGATTATGCAGTCTTCATTTATACATGTGATGTTTATCTGATATGCCTATGTGATGGATGAGTATATGTATTTTATGATGTTTATGTAGCTAATGAGATAATGTTGATTCTATGTGATGGATGATTCTATATGATGTATGTAATTTATAACTATGAGATGCAATATGATGTTATATGTATGATGCATACTACATGTGATGTTATACAGATGTAATGTGATGCATGTATTTACAGTTGCTTTATACATGGAATGCTTATGATATGTATTGTTTGATGATGAACGTCTATTATGCCATGATGATATAGATGTGAAATATGCCTATATGTATGTATTTGTGTAACATGTATGTTGATGCAAGATGATGTATAATGTTTTGTGTCACAAGACTCCGTCATAATGCAAGAAAGAAGAACTATTAGTGCAGAAAGAAAGATCAAGAAAGAACAAAAGACATGAGATAGATGTTAGTATTAGCAATCTTTGATATTTCGCTATATCACAAAGGTATTGCACGTTATCATCATTGGGCAAGACTAATACAAATGGAGAAAAACGCCATGATATGACATAGATCAAGGTGTGCAAGGTCATCCACTTGCGAATAACAGACAGTCGCAGACAAGGAGTGTCGTTAACTCATACTAAGGGCACAAGTTGCCCCATTCTTTTTGTCTAGAAAAACCATAGACAACAAACAAAAGAAAAGATAGGTCATGAGACGTCATCGCTCCTCTAAATCCTTCATGGGACATCCTTGAGAAAACTAGTAATATGACTCAAAAATTAAATGTAAAAGATAGTCGACAGACATCAACCAAAGAAAATAGAATTTTGATACATTGTTGCTTCTCTAAATCCTTCATGGGACATCCTTGAGAAAGCTAGTAAAATAATTTCTATTCATAAAGTCAAATGAAAAGATAATTGATAAGATAAGTCAGAAAGTCAAATGAAAAGATAATTGATAAGATAAGTCAGAAAGTCAAAAATCTAGTAAAATATTTGTCAAAACTTGATCTTGTTTGTTCGATTTGTTTTGATTAATAAAAGGATTGATTGGTAGAGCCTGATATCAAGAGATACACATACTGGATAAGACTGTGAGTCTGGTTTCGATGTTATGACTATCTGTATAAGGCATGACAAAGCCTAGTTTCAGAAAGACATATATCGTAGAAGATGTTGAGTCAGATACTGTTGATGTGATAACCTATGTAAGGCTATGTTTGATTGTTTGACCTTGTTGATTATCCAGGAGGGACTCATCCTGTATAAGACATAGGTTATTTTGCTAATATCAGTATTCAGGAGGGACCCATCCTGAATAAGATATAGGTTGATTTGTTTTCATTGTTTTGTTTGGCAAGTTGTGTGATTTGACTTAGAGACATTGCTAACTTGTTCACCAGATTAATGCATGACTTTTTATGATATGCAAACAATTGACTGTGTGTGATGACAAACCCTAAAGTACTGACCTAGTGCGGCCTCAGGGGCTCATCGATTGATGGCCTCACCTACATTATACACGCAGAGACCTCGTAGTTCAACTTGACTTTGACTAATAATACTGACTATAAATAGAAGATGTGTGTGAAAGTGAATGTGAGGAACCCTAATGGATTGACCTAGTGCGGCCTCGGGGGCTCATCGATTGATGGCCTTGCCTATGTTATACATGCAGAGACCTTGTAGTTCGACACGACCAATGACCTTGTCATATAGACATATGGATTGAATCATGATTTTATATAGACCAACCTAAATGGATTGACCTAATGCCTCGGGGGCACATCGGCAGATGGCCTTGCCTACGTTGAGTCTCAGAGGCAACGTAGTTCGACAAATGACAAAGACTGACAAGTGCGACTGACTTTGACTCTATTTTTGGATTTTTAAAATGTTTTGATTTTTATGTCTTTTTGAAGTTTCTTGATGTTTTTACATTTTCTCAGGTGATTTTGCAACGTTTTTGGATTTCTATGGTTTTACATCTTCAACATAGACAATGTAAGAACCAATATGACACATGTCAAGTGTTTTCCCCCTAGTCGAGTATAAGACCAATTGACTATGGATAGGGTAAAATGGTGGATATGAAATGCACTCGATGTCAATTGTTCCAAGTTATGGGAAAGACTACCACTTATTATGACTGGTATATACAAGCGATGGATAGGAAAGATAAGGGATATATATAGGAATAGAGAGTGTGTACAGAGATAAGGACTATGTACAAGGATAGATAGTATGTCTAGGGATAGGTAGATTTAGAGTAATAGTAGACAAAGGAGTAGAGTCTAGTACACATGGCGCCTGTTTGCGAGGTTTTCACCATGGTACCTATCCAAAGCACCACCGAAGTGGTTTTCACTATTGGACGAATGATTTTTCTTTACTATTTTCTAGATTAGCTAATTTTTTGGTATTACCAAGACGCCTGTTTGCCAGGTTTTCACCTTGATAATGATTTTTGTGATTTTCTTTGTATTTTTGCGCTGAACAGGTAGGAACAAAGACTGCGAGCTATCGTGGGAGCTTCTTGGATCTGATTTATTGATTGGTGAGGACAATGGTTCCCCGCCGAATTGAGAGTTAGTGCGCTCTGATCAAAATACATTAACAACATAAGTCCTAACCAATTAGGTTCAAACTTTCACAGTTTGTCTCTTCGCTTGATTCTTTGGGTTTTCCATTAAAACCAAGTCACCAATGTCAAAGTTTTTGTTCAAGACCTTCCTGTTATAGCTAGGACAAAGGCAATTATGATATGCTTGAAGATGGTCTAGTGTAATAATGATGCATCTTACATCTAGGGAATTCCTATGGAGTCTAGGTACTTGGTGACTCTTCATCATCAATGTGGCCTTCCTGAGGATGCCCTTGAGAATCTTGACCTCAATAGGCAGAATAGCTTCTAAACCAAATACAGGTGAATATGGAGTAACACTAGTGGGAGTACGGATACTTGTGCGATAGGCCCATAAGGTAGGGTTAAGCTCTAAATACCAATCATGACTAGCATCATTGAGTCTTCTTGAGGATTCTAATGATTGTCTTGTTAGATGCCTCTTCTTGGCCGTTACTTTGTGGGTAGTATGGAGTGGAAAAGTGATGTTGGATATGAAATTCATCACACAGGTGGCAGACTTCTTGGTTCTTAAATGGGCGGCCATTATCCGTAATGATGGACTGAGGGATGCCATATCAATAGATGATATAGTTCAGGATAAATATAGAAATCTGTGTGCCGGTAATGTATGTCATAGGAATGGCTTCAATCCACTTCGTAAAGTACTTAGTGGCAATGATAATGAACTTGTGTCCATTAGATGATGTGGGGTGGATCTTACTTATGAGGTCGAGTCCCCATTGGGCAAAGGGCCACGGTGACGTGATAGGATGGAGCTCCTGTGTTGGGGCATGTATCAAGTCTCCATGAACATGGCATTGGCCGCATTTTGTTACAAAGACATATGAGTCTTTTTCCATAGTAGGTGTAGGCATCTTTTTAAAATCTGCAAACAACTAAACTTCAAGCATGGGTTAATACCTTGCAAACTCTATCAAAATACCTCTATGAAATCCATTACAAATGCTTTCAAAATGCCACAAATGATGATAAAAAGACTAAAGCATTATGAAAACAAAAGCAAGCTACCTATTCCATAGTTGGATTGGTGTCACATGTGCTAGTGACCCTTTCCCAATCCTTGGTCAAAGCTCAAATGATAAAATGCAAATGGAGATGATGGATTGATGATGAACAAGATCAAATCTCAAATGAAGAGAGTAACCTTGCATGAAGTGAAGGTTTTGCTCAAGATGAAGCCTCTATTTAAATATTTTCAAAATACTAAGTGTTGAGAAAGAGGGACCAATGTGGATCAAAACAATCCAATGAGTTGGGAACTAGCGCCATCATTGATCAGTCAATGGTTATTGCAAGATTTGGGAAGAATTTTAAGAGGAAATTTGAATTCAAATTTACAATAAATTTTTGAGAGGGACAAGAAAAATAATAAATGCCAGCGGCTTGTCTTGTTAAAGGAAAATGAGGTTTTAATAAATCAATAAAATTGATTTATTGTGCAAGTGGCTAGATCTAGATAATGCAAGTGGGATGGGATTAGCAATAGATTATGATTAGATGATGATTATGCTGATTTAATGCTGATTAGATGATTTGACTTTCAAGACTTTGATAATTGATTTATTTAAATCAAAAAATGATGGAATATGAAAATGAAGTCCTGATTTATTTAATTAAATGGATGATGCAAGATGAAGGTTGAATGATAATGTTTATTTGATAAATGAGATTATTTAATGAATGGATTAAAGGTGATGAATGGATCTAATGCAACATCCAGTTCAGTTGATGAATGGACTTGATCAAATGCAGAATGTAAATTTTGCATGTCTACAGTAGGTTAGTAATAACCCAGTCTCATAATCTTTTTAGCTAAGGTAGGATTGCTAGAATGGGAACCACATATACCCTCATGCACCCCACACAAGGTTGCTTATGCTTTAGTAGAATCAAGACATCTCAGTAGGGTATTAGCTAAGGCGCGTCAATATAGGGTGTCTCCGACGATGGTGTATTTGGTTGACTTGCGGAGGAATGTCCTATGTTGGTTATTTGATAGGTCAGTGGGTATAACTTAGGCATGAAGGTAATCATAGATTTCTTTGTACCATGGGGAATCAAGACCAACAATGTCACACCATTTCAGAATCTGGGATATCGTAGGCTAGGACTAAAAGCTGTTCTACCAAGAACTCAAACTTAGGCACGTTGTTAGGAATGTCAAGAAGTGATGCAATTATAGCCATAGCGTCTGCTGCCCTATTTAAAACATGAGGTATTTGATGAAATTTGACTTTGTCAAAATACTCTTTAAAGCTATTAGCCATGCACTTGTATGGAGCCAGTTTCTCATCCTTAGTCTCATAATCACCATTTCCTTGTCTGATTACAAGTTGAGAATCCCCATATACCTGTAAAACCTTAATTTTCCACTTGACTGCCATACGTAATCCTGTCACTAGAGCTTCATACTTTGCCATGTTGTTAGTGCATGGAAATGCAATCTTGAATGACTTAGGGATGGAATCACCTTTGTGCGATATGACGAACTGGCATCCCGATACAGACCATCGTTTGTATGCCGAAGACCATCAAAATTAGAGTTTCCATGTTGCCAGTTGTCAATTGTGAATATAGACTCGCCGGAAGAAGTCATTAATGGGTGATCTACGTATGGGCACATTATTTCTTGATCCCCAGCAATGACCTATCCTTTAATGGCTTTCAACATACTGGATGCTCAGCTCACTAGAGTATCGCAACATTTGGCGGTCGTCCTATTAATCTCTGCCTTAAGGTATTTTACAGAGGTCTATTTTAGCAATCAACTTTGTTTGCGGTGGTTTAGCATGCCAATGCCTCGATTTTATGAGTAAAGTAAACTACGCGCAAGACAAAGTTCAATGGTACCTGGTTAGGCTCATAACCACAAAGTGCGTGATATAATGAAGCGCGCCCTTTCGCGGCCTTCGCCGTCATTACAGCCGCCAAACAATACTCCAGTGATGGCAATGAATGGAGTTGCCGTGTCGCAGAATCAATGGTCTTCCTTCAACATTAGCATTAAGGCGGTGGTGTAGCAGGTAAATATTCTTTAACGAATTAGGTGAAATCCTCCTCATAGGCATCCCTTTAAAGGGAGGGCATGCATTTCTTAAGTAGATGGCTGAAAGGATGTGTCATCCTTTAATTTGCGTAAACCTTAAATTAGATTTAGCAACTGCTGTAATGTCCTTGGTTGACTACAGATTGGTGGGTGGAGGCATGTCCATGATGGCTTTCACCTTAGCGGGATCCACTTCAATGCCTCGTCTAGAAATGATATAACCTAACAGCTTTCCTGACTTGACTCCAAACACACATTTCTTTGGATTGAGTCTCACTTTATACTTTTCCAGCCTCTGAAATATCTTGTCTAAAACCTGTAGATTTTCTGCCCTCATCTTGGATTTTACAATAAGGTCATTGACATAATACTCCATACAAGTGTGTACTAGATCATGAAAGATAGTAGTCATGGCACGCTGATAGGTTGCTCCAGCATTCTTAAGTCCAAAGGGAATAACATTCCAGCAATATGTCCCCTAAGGACAAGTGAAATCCATCTTAGGTTGGTCTTCAGTGGCAATTCTGATCTGGTTATATCCTTACAATCCATCCACAAGGGACAACATCGCATATCCTGCTGTCATGTCAACTATCATGTCTATGTTAGGCAAAGGGAAGTCATCCTTAGGACAAGCTTTGTTGATATCTCTAAAATCAGTGTAGATGCAAATGCCCCTAGTTGGTTTAGTGACTGGTACAAGATTGGAGATCCAATCGGCATAGTCGATAGATCTGATGAAACCAACATCTAACAATTTCTTGAGTTCTGCCTTGCCTAATAAAGCAATCTGTGGATGCATTTTTCTCAACTTATGTTTCACTGGTTTGGCACCTGGTTGTAAGGGTAAATGATGTAGAACAAGTTCAGGATCTAACCCCGGCATGTTGGCATATGACCAGGCAAAATTTATCTGTCTCTGTGCAAAGAATTCATGGAACTCTGGCTTCTCTTCTGTTGTCAATGACGCTGCAAAATAAACCAGTCGAGGATTCTCTTTTGTGCCTATGTTGACTTCTACTGATTCTTCAACGAGCATGGGTGACTTTTCCTGTGCAATGGGGAGAATGTTCAAACCTCCATCCTTAGGTGCCTCAGAGAGGTTTTCACCTCCGGATGCATCCTTTCTTTTTTCTTTTTCATTGTCTAAAGGTGCCTTTCGGTTTTCACCTAGAGACTCATCTTTTTTATCTTGTTTATTCTTTTTCTCATTTTTGTGACTAGAGGGTTGAACAGATTCCCCAAAATATGCTTTGTTGTCCAAGTCAATGGTAAAACCAGCCTTATGATCCCCGTTAGGTATTCCTTCTCGTAATCCCAGGAACTCATCAATTGCTTTGTCATTCTCAAAAGTGTCTAAGACAGGTGTGTCTTCTTGATCCCAATCAATGAGTTGGGGATAGTCTAAGGGAATGTCATCGTCGAAGTTATCAAAGTCTAATGGGGTCAAGGTAAAGATTGAATTATTCATGTGATTACAACAATCTTGTACCAAGTCTTTTTTGCTCTTAGGTTTGGGTCTAGGTGGATGAATAGGTGGGCCTAATGCCAAGGTTTGACTATCAGAAATAGGTGGCTCCAGTTGCCAAGAGGTAGGATCAAGTGATTCCAAATAGTAGTGTTTAAACCATTCTTCTTTTGTCATTTTCTTTGGTGGATAGGAATTCAAGGGATTGGGTGAGGAACTTAGCATCAAGTCAAGTTCTCCAAATAACTTGTCAAAGTCCATGGAAGAAGTAGAGGATAGGGAATCCCGCTCATAATCGTTAGAATCAGGGGAGTCATAGTGATATTGGTCTACTAGTTTGTGAGATGTCTTAATATCTTCTGAAGCACTTACTTCCTCAAGTAAGGGTAATGGAGTACTAGGAACACCAATCTGGATTGGTTGAAACCCTAGCCCTACTCCTTTCAGCCACTGAGAAACAAATATTGGTTCAATCCTCCCATATTGGTTTAAGCCTAAACCACTTTTTCCATCATATCCTTTGCTTTGTATAATTTTAAAACCCTTTCCATATATATTTGTAGGAATATGATCAAGAGGGGTTCCTCATCATCTTACCTATACAACTAGGAAGTGACATCCTCTGCATCTACAGCCTCTTTGCTTAATTCACCCCATTTAGTGAAAGTTGTTGTAGGAGGAACATGTATAGTGACCATGGATTGTCCCCTACCTGTTGTAGGTAAACCATATGACTTGGGAGAAATCAAATGGCTAACACAATAAGAAGTTTTCATATAGTACTCTCCACAACCCTTGTCTTGGATCTCAACCCCAGGAGTGGTAGGAATTGAGGGTGAAGCAGATGTTCGAGTGAGTGTGGATGGATCAACATAGGAAGATGGATTGGACGATGAAGCCTCCTGGTTCACTAGCACTTGACGTTGGGGGATCTCTTTTAGATTGCTGTAATACTAGAAAGGATTGGGATCACCATCTATAGTTATTTTTGTGCCATTGTAAGGGAATTTAAGACACTGATGATACGTGGAAGGGACCGCCTTCATGGCATGAATCCATGGTCTACCAAGTAGAAGGTTATAAGGGAGGGTGAGATCCAAGACCTGGAACTTTGTCTCCATCACCGCAAGACCAATTCTGATAGGAAGTGTTACCACCCCCTTTGATTTTCATTCCTCATCATCATAAGCTTTTATGACAATACTTTTGGTCATGTCTACGCATGCTTTTGAGATACCTAATGCCTTAATTAGTTTTAAAGTGCATAGATTTAACCCTACTCCTCCATCTACCAAAACTCGTCTAACTTTGGTGTCATCAACAAGGACTTCTAGATGTAAAGGGTCGTTGTGGTTGGTCTTTTCAGTTGCATAGTCTTGTTTGGAAAATGTGGCATGGTGATTATTGGTCAAGTAACCCACCATTTCCTGGAAACGATTGACATCAAGGTTGTTAGGGACCATGGTGTTCTGTAAAGCCTTATTGAGGATAGATCGATGCTCAGGGGAAATTTGCAACAGTTCCAAGATTGAAATTTGAGCTGGGGTTTTCCCCAATTGGTCAAGTAGGTTATATTGTAACTTGGAAGGTTGAGGTGTTTGCTACGATGGAGGGCCTTGGATAGTGAACTTAGTATGACGAGTATTGACCGCACATTGAGGATTAGTATTGATAGTAATGGTATTGATATTCTCCTCAGCGGCGCAAAGGCAATGAATGATTTTGCCACTATCATAATCATGTTTGATACTCGCATAGTTGGCTGACATATTTGTTTTAGTACTCGAACTGGGGACAGTTCCTTTCCCATGGTCATGCAGTGGATCAGAAAAGACTTGATGATCAATGTTTGATGAATTTTGTTTTTGTCCACTAACTTCAATAATTCTCCTTTCGACAAGATCTTGTATGATATTCTTCTGTTGTCGATAATTTTGTAGGTTATGTCCCTTAGTCCTATTATAATCACAAAAGGCATTGTCATCCCACCAAGCTGGTTTAAACTATCCTGGATCGTATTGTCTTGTTTCCTGCAGCTATATGAGGTTATGTTGTAATAGTTGTTTGAACACCGACTCAATGGGTTCCCCTAAGGGAGTGAACTCACGTTTTTGAAATCTCCTTTGTTGTGGACGTTGAGTATTTTGGATCACGTTAGGAGGTTGATTGACAGCATTAAGCATGTTGGCAAAAGTATGAGGTCCTTGTAATGTGAGGAGGGGTCCTGCTTGTAGTGTTTTAGCATCGACCACCCCATCATTGGTGAAATTTTTGTTGCAAGACCAAAATATGTTTCTATCAGTGGGGGTGTTTTGTATGATCGGGTTTTGATTGGATGTTGATGTCTTGAGTTTTCCCTTTTCAATGAGATCCTTCTCTATTATAACCCCTTTTTCCACTAGTTCCAAAAAAGATGTACAACAATGTACCCTTAAGTTACTCCTGAGTTTTGCATGAAGGTTTTCTTGAAACATTGTAACCTTTCATTTTTTAGGTATCTCGACAGGACACCTACTAGCTATAGTTCTCCATCTCTGGAAGAAAGCAATGAATGTTTGCCCTTCATCTTGCATTGTGTGACACAAGGTTGCCTTATTTATCTCGTGGTCTATGTTGAAGGAGAATCGCTCCACAAATTTCTCAACCAATTCACCCCAAGATCTAATGCCAGAATCTAGACCTGAAAACCATTCTAGTGCAATTCCTACAAGACATCTCAGAAATAGTCTCATAAGATACGTGGGGTCATAAGCGACATCTATGCATATGATAGAGAATTCCCTTATATGTTCTATTGGATTTCGTTTGCCATTGTACTAAGGGAGATTCAGTATGACATATCCGTGAGGGAAAGGGGTCATGTACAATGATCTATCAAAGGGGAATGGGCATATCTACTTTGTTGAAAATGATTTCTTAGTTGACAATGACATGTTATCCATTTGCATTTGTAATGCTTGCATTTGTGTTTGTAAGACATCAACTTGGGTCAAAGATGTGCTAGGGAGATTATGCAGATCCATGTATGTGTTCTGAAGTCCAAAGTCTCATGATGGGTTTCGATTAAATGTTGGCATCTGAGGTGGATTTGGATTTAGAACGTTGGTAAATGTGTTCTGGTCTAGAATCTGCATAAATCAGTGTTGACCTAGGATCTGTGTAAACGGATTATGAGTACCACTTTGGGAAAAAGGATTCTGATTCGGCATTGATGTAAATTTGTTTTGACTTGGAATCTATGTGGACAGATTCTGGTTACCAATCTATGAAAAGGGATTCTGATTTAGAATCGATGTAAATTGGTTTTGACTTGGAATATGTGTGGATGGATTCTGACTACCAATTTGTGACAAAGGATTTTGATTCGGAATCGATGTAAATTGGTTTTGACTTGGAATTTGTGTGGACGAATTTTGACTACCAATCTATGACAAAGGATTTTGATTTAGAATCGAGGTGAGTTGGTTTTGACTGCCAATCTGAGAGAATGGATTTTGATTGCCATATTGGAAGGAGGGAATTCCTCCTATTTGTGTAATCCTTGGTATAGTACCAGTGACCTGAACACTAGGTATGGCCATCGACTGTGGTATGGTACCCGTGATACTAGCAGTAGGTATGGTTGATGATTGTGTATTTGTGACACCGACATAAGATGTAAGGGTTGGCGTTTTAGGTCTTTTACTCCCAACAAGAGGACCGGAGGGAGTGGATGATGATGCCCCTACAGTGAAATTAAATCCTGAGGTCATGCCAGACATACCAAATGGGGAATTATGAACTATTGTACTCTGTGTAGATGTGCTTGATGGCATATTTGTGCTGACCTAAGGTATAGTAGTACTACTAGTCATTGTGTTTGTTCCTTGTGTAGGTTGAGTTTGTAAGGTGCTAATGTCAAATCCTGTGGGTAAGGTAGTGCCTTCAGCTAGCAACTTGGCTAAGTATCATTGACGATCGTTTGCTAGGTATTCATCTACAAAAGAGGAAAATTCAGGGTCCTATGCGGCAGCCTCTATGTCCTCTGTTGCAATATGTCCTTGAGTGTTTCTAGTGGTGATTTTTTCTAATAGAGTCTTATGAGGTCTTGAAGAAAATGGATTGATGAATTCATTTGCGTTCGACATGTTTTCTCTCTCTCTCTTCTCTTAGACCTAGTTTCAACCATGTAAGACAAGCTCAATATGCGGGAATGCAAAACTATATCTATGAACAGTATGAATCTAGTCTATGTTTTTGGGATTTTTGTATGCAAAATAAGGAATGTTCTAGGATGACACTAGCCTAAACTATAAAGATGCAAGACCTAAGCAGGGTTCTAAAATAATCAATTCTATAAACCTAGGACAAAGAGACCAACTACCTAAAGTCTAATCAAGGTGTCAATTTAGTTTAAGTCAAGGAACCAATGTAGGACGAGGATCAAAGACAAGTTGAGTTTCCTAACTAGACTGATGAGCTAGGAGGACTCTCTATAGGACAAAGGATAAACTAATAAAACTAGATTCAATGATAGATTTCGTTGACAGTATGACTTTTCTAGAGTGTAGATGGTGGACTAATCCTAAAGTTTGTAAAAGTGATCTATCTAGGAGTTTAATGCAAGGTAATATGTATTCTACGATGAAACTAAACTCTGAATTATGACAACTAAGGTAATGACCAAATGAACCTAAAGGATGCAAAATTGAGCAAATCATTTCAGGTTTCTGTTCAAGGACTGTTTGTGTAAAGACAACTAAAACTGGTATAATCGTGTTGACTGGATAGTGACTGTGAATACTGATTTTCTGATAATTAGATAGATGCGTCTTAGGATCTCACATATGCGGTTCAAGTTAACAGTTGTATTTTTCTGGTTATCAATTGCGTTTCTTTAGTAAAGTTCAATGTGTAACCCTAATAGATGCGGTTAACCTTCTAACAGATGTGACTCTAACTGAGAGATGTGACTCCAAGTTAAATAGATGCAACTCGTAATAATAGATGCGACTCAAAGTTTAACAGATGCGACTCGCAGTAACAGATGCGAATCTAAGTTTAACAAATGTGACTCTCAGTAACAGATGTGACTCTAAAATCAATTGCGACCTTCTGGTGAACATTTGTGACTCTCTGTGAATTTTCAGTGACATAAGATTTAAAACTAACTCTATTTTTTGTGATCAAATTTTGGCAAACAAGAACAATCATAAGACAAAGTGTTTTCAGTTTGATCTAGACTCAAAGAACGTTTAAGTTGACAACAGACAAGCACATCCTAATAGGCCAAAGGCCTTGGGTTTGTATACTTGGTATAGCCCACCCAAATACCCTAGATTGGTGATGAACACCTTTCCTTCTCAAGAGCGAATAGCTTAGAAATTTGGTGGCATTGGCTCCCCTCCATGGCTCATTAACATCTTTCGAGCACACCAATTTTGAATTCTTTGGGCAATGGCCTACCAAGAACTGCTATCTCTACTCAAGGGGATCAATAGTGAGTAATCTTCGGGCATGATACTGTACCCTGCACTATACCAAGCAACGGCCATAAATAGGTTGGTCTCTAAAACAAAAGGTATTTAGTACGGGAATTATGTTCATGGGGTGTGATCCATATAGTGCGAGTCCCCTTTCAGATCCATCTCGTCAGAACCACACTCATGATTCTTGGGGTTTCCCTAAGAACCCACTTTTATATACCAGCTGGAAGTCCCTTGGGTTCAGGGTGCTACCGGTTTGAGTTGTCTTGGGGTGAGTACTTTTTTCCCACCAGAACAGGCCCAAGTTCTAGAGTTGGTAACCGTTTCTCTTACACCTAGGATCGCACGAATGCGCAAGGGGAGAGGATACTTTGATGTACCAAGTCGTAAGGGTAACCAAACTTGTGTTTTCAAACCAAACACAGTAGACACTCGTTAATTTTAAACCAAACGAAAGATTTGTTACGCTACCAAACAATTTGTCTCAAAAAATTAGCTAGGGTCTTAGACAAGTGTCCTGAAGAACAAATTCGTTAGTAGTTTTCAATATTGTCTTTGTTAATCATCCTCCAAAAGCTTGTTAACTCCAAAAGGCCACACGCTGTAAATAAGATATTAGTAACACACAAATCAATTGAAAATTTTAGATTCCTGAAAACAGAAATAAAATTTTACCACTCAATTACGTCGCTATGTTACCAATTAGATGTGTTGTTTCTTCTTCAATTGTGGCTCGGTATTTATCAGTCAATTGCAGTTCAAGAAATTTTAGATGTGCCGTATCTTTTCAGATGCGTCATTTCTTCTGTCAGATACGGTTCAGGAATTCAATTGCATCACTTCATCAAACTAATGCATTTTTCCGTATGAAAAACCTACAAAAACCAAAAATAAAAGATCTACGGATCCACGAAGATGGTATCTTCACGTTGGGTTCACCAAATGTAACGCCAAGAAAGTGCACAAGACAACAAAGAAGATTAGAAGCAAACATGCAATACTAAAATCTAAGATGCAAATCTAAATGTTAAGCAACAAAGAACAAAGGAAAGTAAAATGTAAACAAATTGAAACAATCTCACCAATTTCAAACGTATTTCCATGATTCATGATGATTGCCCTTCTCCATTTTGCTTGTAGTAGTATAATTTCCCTTAGATTTCTTGTAATTCATGCAAGTATAGCCTAAGATAGTGATTAGCAAAATATTGAAGATTCAAGATTGAGTGCTCTCAAAAGTCATAAGATTATGTGAGAGAGATTGGAATGAAGAATGAAAAATCAATTTATAGAAAATTGATTATTCGAACGACAAGCCAAGATCGAAAGATCAACGGACGGTTGAGATCGACAGATTAGACATGCATTTTGATAACTATCAGTAGTGACATGAGTGATACAAACTAGAAATAGAATTAAAGATTGAATAAATGATTTAACCTTCAGTTCGGTATTTGAAAACAAAAGAAATATCTTTGCATGACAAAGATAAAGATTGATTAAAGCCACTCTCGTTCGAATGCACGCACAAGGTTTAATTAATTAAATAAGAATATTTAATTAATCTACATGTACACGCAATTGAGTTAGCATTAGACGATTGAATGATTTGACGAAGAGATTACTCGAGAACACTCAGACATCAAATCAAGAGTTAACTGAGCGATTAAAATAGATGTCGAGTCGAGTAAAAGTGAATACTTAGATAACTCACATAATTATCTAAAATATAGAAGAATGGGTTAAAATAGAATTAATGAATTAAATAATTCATTTAATTCAAAACTCAATATCCAGAGAATAATTAAATAAATAATATTTATTTAATTAAATGATGAAGGGATTTTAAATGAATAATTAAATAAATAAAGAATTTATTTAATTATAGTTGAAATATGATAAAGAGTAAATTAAATAAGAATTTATTGAATTTGACAAGAAGGATAAGGTTAATTAGTAACATAATTAAATAAAAAGCATTTATTTAATTAATCAGATAGAATAAAGAAAAGTGTGAATTAATTAAATAATTAATATTATTTAATTAATAGAAGATGAATTAATTAAATAATTAAGATTATTTAATCATGACCACAAAGAATGCGAATTATGAAGAATATGGAAGTCGCAGGCCTAAACCAAATTTTGGTGTCTACCACTGGTATTAATTAAATCACTCATTTAATTAATATTTCATGTCTTCCATAAGGTCTCTAAAGTATTTAATTTAATAAATACTTTTCCCTTCTTTCCTCTCTAAATTAAGTAAAGTATCACTTTATTTAATTTAGTCATATTATCTTTTAGAATTTTAAATTTATTTTTAAATCTCACTTTCTCTCTCATTGTCACATCCTCCAACTTTTGCAAGTTGATCTCTAATCCCTCTTAGCAATTTAATCCTCTTTCTTAGTCATAGTTAATTTATGATTAAGACGTGTACACCCCTAATCATCATTAGGGTCCCATCCTCCATAATTTCCCACTTGTACAACCTTAATCACTTAGTTAGGTCAACCTAATCCCCATGTCATTTATGGAATGTGTCCTAAGTCAACCTTCTTAAGTCATTTTTAAATCTCATGCTTGCAATGTTTAGTTGCTGCAGGATGTCCTTGGTCATTACATTTATTGCTGCCCCTAAATCAATTAGAGCATTCTTTACTTGAATCCTATTCATGACAATGCTACCACATGACTGCCTAGGCCATTGTACTTGGGAATAGTCACTTTTCCCAACATGATGTTAGCTAGTTGGCCCACCACATGGATTGTAGTTGGGTCTTTCTTCTTTCTTCCTAGCTTCTTAAGAAAAGCTTCCTTGATAGCTTTTTTGTAGATTGAGACATCCTTTATGGCCTGAAATAGGGGTATCCGAACACATATATGCTTTAGCTGATCCAAGATGTCAAAAGTGGTATCCTCCTTCTCTTATTTCTTCTTAGAAACTTCCAACCTTTGAGGGAATGGTGGTTCTTGTTCAGTCTACTTGACTTGCACTGGTTCAAGAATTTTAGGTGTATTTGGCTGAACGGGATCATTTAGAGGCTCCTCTTCCTCTTCTATAGGATGTTCAGTGTTAATTGGCATAGAAGGGGTTGGTAGAGTAGGTCCTGAACACAAGTGGATGTCACTTACACTCACAACATATGCAGGGAATTGATTTGATTCAACAAAGTATGCAGGCTATTGTTGTGGTTTGTTATTCAGATTGGGTGTGGGTTGTGCTGCTAGTTGAGTGGGTTTAGGTGAATTTGAGCTTGGATTAGTAGGTAGAGGCATTATAGTAGGTTGTTGGGGCTCAGAAGGTGGCTGCATGTAGCTTGTGGTCTAGGTAGGCCATTTTTGTTCTCCTCTCCATTGGTTTGTTTGTTGCCAATTTCTTGAAGGTGGTTGCTAGTGCCCTTGAAATTGTTGCCAATTTCCCTGAGGTGGCTGCACTAAGGTGGAGAACTCTAATGGCTAGGCCAAGCATTTGGAGGGTTACTCTAAGGTTGTGGTGGATATCCTCCATAAATAAGTGGACATGGGGGTTTCCATTGGTGACTAGATGAATAAGAGTTAAAATATGGCCCAACATAGGATAGTGGATCTGGTGGCATACCTTGTCTTGCAGCCCAAGGCTTTCTTTGTGCAACATATCACACTTGGTCGTCTTCAATCTAAATTGGCTTGAACTCAGGTAGGATCTACTTGCTTTCAAGGTTAGCTACCATCTTGCATCTGCAGTCCTTATTTTTCCTACAATGAGGGCAATATTATGTCAACATTGTCTCTGCCTCCTCTTGCTTCTTCTTGGCTTGAAGTGTATCTAGCTGAGAAGCTAGATTGTTGATAATTTCCTACTTAAAATGAGCTAGAAAATGAGTGATCTCCATTCTTGAAACTCCTCCAATAGTTGACTTACCCATGGAAGATTGATAAGCTCTTCCTTTCTTTGAAGCCACCCTCGAGTAATCCTAGCACATTTTCTTGATATCCTCCCAAGGAACTTGGGAGATATCTCCTCCTACCATGAGGACCAAGTCATTAATGCACCTGTCATTAATTCCTCTCAGGAAAATCAACTTTTGTGAGTTCTCATTAAGTGCACGGTGTGGATATTTTTGCAAGCAAAACATGAACCTTGCAATGTAGTCTTCCAAGCTCTCATCTTCCTTCTACCGCATCCTGAAAATGTCACCCCTCTCATGTCACTACCCTTGCATTATTCCTTATATTTCTTAAGGAATTTTGTCTTCATGTCTTCCCAAGTTTCCATAGTATCTCGACCTAGGCTCATAAACCATCTTAATGCAACCTCTTTCAAGGTAGTGGGAAATAACTTAAGCCTATGGGTATCAATAGTATAATCATAACTTCTACAGATTATGTCAAACTCAAATAAGAAGGTATCAAGATATTCTATCACAAGTCTATAAAACTTGGGGTGTGTTGAGGCAAGAATGTTCTTAATGTTGTCAACTTTATTTCGATGGGCAATGGGGAAAGGAAAAGTTGGTTGGTTTTGTTTGTTCCTATTTGCATCACCCATGCCTACTTGATGTTGTTCCAAGAAAAAGGGGTTCTCAAGCTGATTTTATCTTCAAAGGAGACTTCAGAGCTAGTCAGATCAGGATATGCATCAGCAAAGGAGTGTGGATCTTCTTCTTCCTCTTCTTCTAGTAGATTCTAGTACTCAACTAGCTGGAATGGATGAGGATTGTTTGGAAGGAATCTCCCATAAGCATCCCTTCTCCTTCCTCTATGCATGTGGTATCACTCACTATCAGTTAGCCCACACAAAGAATTGGTAAAGGATAAGGGGGATCATTACTTCCTAAATGAAGATATGCTAAGAACAACTTCCAAAAACATAGAAAAACTACCAATGACTCTAAAAGACTTCCTAGCTTGACATCATCCCCGACAACAACGCCAAAAATGTTGGCCTCCTACAATGATTTCATAACTAATCATTTACATGCATGATTCAAAGACTGGACATCTAACTTGAATAGCTATTCAATCATCATGAAGGTGAATTTAACTTGTCAACCTAGGGATGTGAACTTGAAATGGGTCAACATAATATGTGCACTAGGGGCTGAAGTACTCATTGCACTCTACAACTAAGAAACACAATGCTAAAAGTAAATTATTGGAAAGAAATGAAGCAAATGTTGAACATCAAACAACAACTATACTAAGTGAAAATGCAGAGCAAGAATGAAAATATGAACAAACATGAAACTACTTTGTCTGCTTTGGTTGCAACAAAATGGAATTCTAGTGGCCATAGGAATAGTTGATGCCAGATTTCTAACTAAGTATTAAACAAGTAATACTAAACTAAAGTTAAACTAAGAAGAAATATTACTCACCAAGTGGGTGCCCTTGGATAAGTATCCACTAATCTAACAAGAACTCAAATGCTCGAACTTAAAACTTTATTTCATTCAGTGTAAATCATGCATACAAAGTGCAATGTATCTATATTACAAAAACTAGAGAATGGAAGTACAATGTCAAATTGTGCAACCTTTTAAAGAAGGAGCATCAAATCATTATTTATACTATAGCTAAGTAAGGCAATCAACTCCACGATTTGGAGGATGCCATTTCAGTAAAATAGGGGAAAGTGGAGTGATGGCGGTTACACATGCATGGAATTCGATCAAACATACAAATCAAGCATAGATCTAGAATAGCAATAATTCTCATGCATGCTTGATCATTAAGGTCCATTGTAAGGAGGTTACATTTAGTTGCATGAAGAATCTTTGTTGCCGGTTGCCTTTGATTGGAAGCGATTTCTTAGTTGGAAGTTATGGTGTGTGCCCAACTGGTGGTGTCTTCCTCAACTTGGCGTATTAAATCTGCATGTCAAGGTCAATACACATAATAACTGCACATCTGTAACCACTCCAAGAAACATTCATTAATCACATGCACAATCAATATAGATGACCCACATATTATTCCAAATATCATTAAAGCTTTAGAGATAGGGTAATATCAAATGTCAAAGGTTTGAGGGAAACATTATGCCAATACCAACACTTAAGCATTAAAGTCCATGAAATTTGTGAGCAACTAGACTATAGATTCTACCTAAAATTAGACCAAAAACTAGGCTCATCAACTACCACAAACCTGAAGTTAAACCTCCTTGGTACAAGGATATTGAATTTTTCCAATATCACATTGCAAAATGCCATAAAACACAAGACTGTGTCAAGATTAAACATCTTATCAAAGACCTTATTGACCAAGGAGAATTTGATGTTGAAAAAAATAGAAACAAATATTTTGGGATATACAAGACATCAATGCTTGATCACAATAAAGGTGAATAAAAGAATTTGTGCTCTCACTTTCACTTCTAGGGTTTTGCAACCTAAAAGGAAAGGGGACAAAACTCCACTATTAACTGAAGAACAAACCCTTCAGATTTCAATGCAAAGGAGATTGAAATATGACAAAGGGATAGTTCTAGGGAAAATATAATAGCAAATAAGGGTTCACCACCAAGTGTAAACTTGGAAAATGCAAAATGTTTGAAAACATAATGTGATATGCAAACTAATGCTAAATGAGCTAAGAATGCGAGTAAAATGTAGCATAAATTGTGAAACTAGAAGTGTGCACCTAGAAACTTGGTGGAGATGGAATGGAGCTCTAGATCACTAAATTTTTTGATGTTGAAGTTGATCGAGACTTATACACCAGGCTAGGCGAATCAATTCATTTTTCTAGATAATGTGTAGGAGCAGGTTTTAGCCAAAAGGTTACTCAGATCTGCAAAAATATTGTTTAGGATTATACAGTTGGAATCATTCACCAATAGTGGTGAATCACTCCACTTCTAGATTTTTGGAAATTCAAAATTGGATTTTGTGGCTCTCGGTCTACTTTGTTCTTCCCGACTAGTTTTCGGATCCGAAATTGCAAAATTTGGCCTCTAGACCTTCTCCAAGGCTTGTTTGCAACTTTGACAACTTTGAATTGCTTTGACAACTTGATGACAACTTTTCTAATCTTTCTCATTGACAAATATGCAACCTAGACTTTCAAATCACATGCAAAGAGAGAAAAATGTTGTGGGGGTCAGTGAATAGGTGTTTGCCTTGGTCAAATCCCTTGTTGGTAATTAAACCCTTGAAATGAAATGAAATAGAAAAGAGAATGATGAATGAACAAATAATGATGTTGCAACTCACCAAACCCTTGTAATAGAATGCTAGAAACATGTAAGTGATTGCTCCAATGAATGTAGACTTGAAATCTTGCTTGATGTTGATGCAATGCTTTCTTGAAACACAAATCCTACATCACAATTATTAGCTCTAAAACAACATTATGCAAACAATCTTTGACATGATGAAAGATGCTTGAAGAAGCTCTTGAATGATTGATAATATGCCCTTGAAATTCCTTGAATTCTCTTATGAATGCTCATATTCTCTTGTGAACTATATGCGTGAACGCTTGATTGCTTGATAAGGTAGTTAGTTAGGATGAAATGAGACAAAAAACCTTGTATTTATACTCAATTATGCAATAATTCCCAAAATTACAACACTATAGGATGACCTTAGATCTTGGAGAATAAAAACCCACTAGAATTTTGAATTAGATTTGAATTTTGAGTTAAAGGGGACTCATTCACCACCTTGGGCGAATGGGTGCCACCTAAGGGGACTCATTAGACCATAATGGTGAATGAGTCCCACCTTAGGAATTTAAGGTGGGTTTCAAGAATTTGATATTTTAAATGATATTTTTTGGGATTATTCTAAAAAATACACATAAATAAGGCTCGTGGATGCAAAATGGTGCCAATTAAAGCATAAGAAAGCCCAAATATTACTGACAAACCTATGAAAGTGTGAAAGTGTGTTACAACAATTTACAAAACTTTGAAATAAGGCTTGGTAAATGAAATAACCTCTTTTCATCATTACCTTTCCACCTGTTAAAACACTTGACCCCAATAAGCCTTTACACCTAAGCTTTAAAACAAATTCTTATTGCCACTATTACCAACAAAATGGACATGACACAAAACATTGCAAGAATCTTAAACATCTTGTGCCAGACCTCATTGATTCTAGTTCTTTATCCACTGGAGGTGTTAGCAACCAAGGCAATAATTTTGTAGCTCCTCCAAACCAAATCTTGCAAATTTTTACCAACCTAATGCCCAAACACAATGTTTCATTTATCAAAGCCAGTGAAACTACAAAGAATGATGTGATTAATGTTGATACAGATGATGAAAACAATATCAATCCTATGGATGAAATGATAGGGGCAATATATGTCATCCCTCATAAGGACCAACCTAAGAATCCTCTTGACATTGCTTTCTCATCTAAGGATATACTTAAACATTTTTCTGATGGTCCTCTCTACATAGCCCGTCAAATCTATGGCAAGTCCACTAATGGGATACTAATAGATCCTTCCTGTGGAGAGAATGTGATCACCGAGAAATTATTACTTTTGAATGAACACTATCAAGATGGATATGATAGATCAAAAGAATGGATCAATACACACAATGAATTTGTGTTCCCTAGGATAGGATTAGTCACTCTACCATTACAAATAGGACCAAAAACATTAGATGTCACATTACCCATCATCCTACAGTAAGACCAATTTTGCGTGAAGCTAGGCCATTCATGGTTTTGCTCCATGAATGTTCTCCCTTTAGTTGTGCACAAATGATTAAATTTTCCCCTTGAAAATGAAATATTTACTGTCCACCATAGTAGCTTTAACCCCCTGTCTTCCAAAGGAAACTTTTCCCTAGATGCCTTTTGGCCCGAACCCATGGAACCTATAAAACCTCAAGAAGACTTCTTTTTCTTTTCCTATAAGAAGTTCAAGGAAAAGAAGATAGAAAAACTATCTCTCATCTAAACATGTCCCCACCCACCTCTGAACCTCCCGTCCTTGAAAAAACCCCGTCACACCTTCTAGAATAAAACAAGTTTACAAAGCAACAGAGAAAGTGGATGAAAAAAATCCTATGGTTCCTTTTGTTCCTCCCCTTAGGGAACAAAAATAACCTATGGTTGATCATCCCACTCCTACACAAATATAACTTGAAAACAAAACCAAAATAAAATGAGGTGCTAGAGATTATAGGCATATACGTCATGCCCTCGCTCACAAGTTACATTAAGAGTTAAATAAAAAAAATCAAAATCCAAACTTGATTGAAGAAATGCATGATGACCCTCCTCCCCAACCAAAACAAAATGAACCAATACAAAAATCATAACAAGAGAGGAAATTTTCAATGGAAATTATCATTCATCCTCCTATTGTGATTAACTTGGATGACAATGAGGAAACAACTAAAATCGACGAAGAGGTGCATAATGAATTGAACACATTGTTTTCCTCTTCCATGAGCTTAAATGATAAATCTCCTATATAGATTTATGAACTTGTTACTTCTCCTAGTTTGGTACGTGTCCTTGTCCCTTTGGCTAGCCGTCCGCCTTTAGTATACAATGGAAATGATTGGGAGGTGGATGACTTGCTCATAGGTTGAATCACATTTTCCTTACTAGTATTTTGCATTTTCTCTTTCTTTTTCCTTTTTTTTGTGTGATTGCATGTGTGTAATGTGATCCCCCATGATGTTTTGTTTTATGTTCTCTCTTTGTAACATTCCTCTATTTGTACCTTCATTATTCTCTACGTCGTGCATCACTTTCACTTTTTTATCTTTGTCTTTATCTTGTTTTTTCATTTTGGGGATGATAGAAGGAATTGAGACATTCATGTCTCTTTCATGTTGACCCAAAAGGCTTTCTTTTTCTTTTCCTTTTCATTTTATCTTTATCTTTATCTTTTGTTTTCCTTCTGGGGATGATGCAAAACATCGATACATTCATATCTCCTTCATGTTGACACAAAAAAAATTCACTTTTATTTTGCCTTTTCTTTTTCATTTTTCTTGTGTTTTCCTTTTGGGGATGGCGTAAGGTATCGAGACACCCTATGTCTCTTCCATATTGACCCAAAAAAAATTTCCAAGTTTTTTTTTCTCACTTTGTGTCATTCTTCTAGTTCTATGTGTATTTGGGGAATGATGACATTTCCAAGCTCTCTAAAAAAATCATTGCAACAAAGAACATACTGACTCCAAATCCATAGATCCCTTATGTGTTTGGTTTTCTCATTTTGGGGGAAACCCCTCTCTTTTCTTTTTCTCTTGCATGACTGGTGTAAGATGCTTGCCAAAGGTTGCTTGCACTATCTTCTAGAAGACTTTCCACTGTCTCCTACCTGGAACCTGCTACCATGGGTTCTTGTTGAGCGTAGAAGACTATCCTAGTCCTGGTCCAACTCTTCTCAAAGAATTTCCTACCTTGTGCTTTACCTTTGGAAGATCAACACCTTCTTGCAACTGATTACTCTTCCTTGGACTTAGAAGGGTCTAAGTGCCAACTTCTTCAACTTGCTAGAACTGCTTGCAGGGGAGTTGAAGATACTGTCTCCTTGCATTTCACATCCACTTGTATACGTTTTGGAGGTTCTTTAGCTTCCACTTCACCCAATCTCAAGATCTTACCTAGAAGAGGCCTAATTCTTACTAGCCCTTACCAGTCCATTTTTCTCTTTTCCTGCCCTAAATTTCCAAATGACCTAGCAAAAAAATTACATTTCCTGACACCATTTTTAGGCTATTAAATCTTTCATAGGGTTTCAAGCCCCTGTCTATACCATACAGTTGATTCCTACATTCAAGGGTTACTAGGGCTAATAGGCCTAATACCTAGGGTATAAAGAGTTCCTTGCTAGTTTCTCTCTCTAGTGGATTGTTCAAGCCTCATTCCTTTTCAGTATGTCAAAATATGACCAAAACCTACCTAATACCATATAATTTCCATACTGTACCTTCTACCCTTGCATGGGTTCTTCACTTTTCCTCTCTCAAACTCCTAACCATGCATTCCTAGCTCGCCTAGGGTTTGAGATAACAAATTCTTGCTTGGCTCTTTGGGTTTCCTAATGCTAAATATTTACAGTGGACTGGCTCCCTTGTCATTTCAAACTAATTGCAAGGAGTTCCCATGGTTTGTTCTTATGGGGGAGCCATTCTAATTCACACTGCTCAAAATTGGAATTACAACCTTTACACTCTAATCTATAAACTGAGAACAACAAATCTATGCTAAGCAACTTGAATACAAGATGAATATTGCTCTACACTATCCAATGAACACAAATACAATGCTAAAATAGTAAAAATAACACCTTTGATATCACTGTCTCCACAAAACACACGGGATTTTCCAGAAAACACAGAAAATGCCAAACTATCTTCTATTCCTTCACACCAAAATTTGATTACAATGCAAAAACTAACTGTTTCTTCGAGTCACACATCTTCATGGATGCCTTTTCCATCATTCAAGGGATATGGATCGATCCCATGTTCCTAAATTTGAGGGAATCCAACCCCACTAAGTTGCATGCAAACACACAAAATGTTGCCATGCAATTTCACAATATTCTTGCAACTTCCACTATGTCATGATCCTGAATCCTTGGACCTCTAACACCTTGATTACGAGCCATCAACATCTTAACTGCCTCTTGGCATCTTCAAACAATGAGGATGTTTGGATTACACATTTAAAGCTCTACATTGCAACATAGGTTGTCTAAAGCTAATTTAAAGCAACATTAACAACATTGATTAACTAAGATGGATTTAGTCCTAATGACTAACACATCCCACACTAACAAGACCTTCTAAGGTCCAAATTAAGCACACTACAATCCTAACTTGGCTAAGATTAGGTACAAGCCAAAATTGCAACATAACCAAACTAGAGTTAAGCCAAGGTGCTCTTGCACCATCCTCTCCAAAACAAAAAATTTCAATCCACTCTTGGATTGAGCAAGTTGAGATCAATGCCCAACTTCTTGAAATTTGCCTCCTTGATCCATACTACACCAACTTCAAGTTGTCCTTGTCTTTGGATCAGATGTTCTTTGTACTCCTTGGTTCTTGTTCTCTTGTAGACCCTAGTATCCAAGATCTTATCAGCTTGCTTAATTGTAGCAGGGGGCAATTTGAGTTCTTCCACATCTTGGATGACTTCTTGGATGGTCTGATCCATGTTTGGTGGTGGTCCTCTGTAATGGACTAGGTCTGCAACATTAAAAATAGGGGACAGTCCACTGTCATCTGGTAATTGTACCTTGAAAGCATTACTTCCATACTTCTCCAAGATAGGACAGGGACCTATCCTCTTCATTTGCAGCTTATGAGGAACCCCTTTCTATGGTCTAGACTTATTCAAATGCACCATGACTAAGTCTCCAACATTGAATTGTACTTCTTTCCTATGCTCATCCACCTTAGTCTTATGTTTCATGGTGTTTTCTGCCAGTGTTTCTCTAACTGTCTCATGAATCTCCTGCATTGCACAAGCAAAGCCATCAGCATATCCACATCCTTTGTCTCCAACCTTCAACTCTCTCAGCTCATAAATACCTCTAGGATGTAATCCATAAACAATTTCAAAGGGACTCTTCCCTGTTGATCTATTGACAGTATCATTATAGGCATATCCAGCTTGCCCAATAATCTGATCCCATTGTTGACCATACTCCTTGGTCAAGCATCTTAAGAGATTTCCAAGTGTCCTATTCACAACTTCGGTCTGACCAGTTTGGGGATGGTATACAGATCCAAAGGATAAATTGGTGCCCATTCTTTGCCAAAGAGTCTTCCAAAAATGACTCATAAACTTAGTATCTCTGTCTGATACAATGCTGATTGGTAAGCCATGAATCCTTACTATCTCCTTAAAGAAAAGAGAGGCTATTTGACTGGCATCATTGGTTGTTTTGCATGGCACAAAGTGAGCCATTTTGCTGAATCTGTCTACAATAACATAAACACTGTCCATACCTTGCTTTGTCTTGGGTAGACCAACTACAAAGTCCATACTCAAACATTCCCATGGCCTAGAAGGGATAGGCAGTGGCTGGTATAGGCCTGCATTTGAAGAAGTGCCTTTGGCCTTTTGACACACTACACAACTTTCCACATACTTCCTAACATCTAAGTTCATTTTTGGCCAATATTAAAACTTTTGAACTAGTTCCTGAGTTTTGGTGATCCCAAAATGACCACTCAATACACCATTATGCTTTTCTTGTATCAAGTTCTCCCTAATAGAACCTCTAGGAACACTGGTTGATTACCTAAAGCAGAGATCCGCTTACAGGTATATTGACATATTTGGAAATGATTCTTGTACCACTCAACACGCTACAACCTTCGCAAATACTCTGCCAGAGATCTTCATCCCTTCTGCATATAGATGCCGAGTGATCTATTCCTCTTCAATTAAGATTTCACGAATTGTAGGGACTCTTACGCTCCAAACCTTGACCCACTTTAAACGAAGGAAGCTCCTTTCTTGTGCTTGATATTGAAGGTGTACGGCTTGCAAGCTCCACACCCATTTCATGTGTCTGTGACTCAACTTCTCTTGTGAATTTAGGAAACTGAGTGCTTGATTGTCTGAATACACAATGAATTCCTTGGGAAGCAAGTAGTGCCTCCACTTCCTTAGAGCTTGGACCAATGCATACATCTCAAGGTCATAAGAAGAATACTTCTTCTTGGCTTCACTTAACTTCTTTGAATGAAAAGCCACTGGTCTGCCCTCTTGACTGAGAACAACTCCAATAGCTACATTGCTTGTATCACACTCAATGGTGAATAGCTTCTCAAAGATTGGTAACACCAAAACAGGTTGGGTAGCTATATTTTCCTTCAGCAACTCAAAACTCTTGTTAGCTTGCTCATTCCATACAAACTTGGTTTTCATTCCTCCTTTAATGGTATCCAACATAGGAGCA
>VDFB02328605.1:0-85754 GCA_007258455.2 Sequoia sempervirens
TCAAATAACATATTATTATTTTATTATAATTAATTAGTGTTTAAAAACACTATTTTCCTCCCAGGAGGTCGGCCAACTAGTTTGTAGGATCAAGGACATTGCAGTCCCCTCTGCCAGATTGTTGCTTGTCCTCAAGCAACCTCAAGTTGGGGTGCTCGAAGATCTCCACGCCTTCCCATGTTGCATCTTCTGTTGGCAGACCCTTCCATTTCACTAGGTACTACGGGATGACCTTGTTCCGCAACCTTTTCTCTCTCACATCCAATATAGTCTCAGGTTCAAGTACTAGCTTTCCTTCGTCATCAAGAGGTGGTAACTCTATTGACGGTATGATTTGTTGTTCCAAGGCCCTTTTCAAGCACGATACATGAAAGATGTTATGAATTTTGCTCCCTTAAGGCAACTCGAGCTCATAAGCAACCTCTCCAATCCTCCTTGTAATCCTGAATGACCTGTAGAATCCTGGCTTCAACTTTTCCACTCCATTCCCTTTGAGGGATGACTGTCTATAGGGTTGTAACCTTAAGTATACCATGTCATTGACCTCAAAAACTCTCTTCGTTCTTCGTTGGTCTGCATATAACTTCTGCTGGTTTTCGGCACACTGAAGTTTTTCTTTGAGGGAGTTCATGATATCCACATTTTGTTGTACCATGTCTCTAGCACTCGGCACTTTACTGTTTGCAAGAATTAGATTCATGAAGGAAGTAGCCTCATAACCATAAAGTGCTTTGAAGGGAGACATACCAACAAACATGTGATGCATGGTGTTGTAGCAAAACTCTCCTAGGTGTAGCCACTTCACCCAAGCTAATTGCTGCCCTGTAACATAGTTCCGCAAATACCCTTCAATCCATTTGTTTACAATCTCTGTTTGTCCATCCGTTTGGGGGTGGTAGCTAGTACTGGGAGTTAACTCGGTATAAGCCAAACGAAAAAAAAAATTCCAAAACAAACTGATGAACCTGCTGTCCCTGTCACTCACAATGTTCTTTGGCAGCCCTTGAAGTCTAAAAACCTCCTTGAAGAACAGATTAGAAACTTGTGGAGCTCTAAATTTTGAAGTAATGGCATAAAAGTGAGCATATTTAGTGAGCCTATCCACCACAACATAAATACAGTCTTTACCTTGTGCCTTTGGTAGCCCGGTGATGAAATCCATGGATATGCTCTCCCATTTTTTATTTGGAATGGGTAGGGGCTGCAACAAACCAGCTGGTAACACATGTTATGTTTTATTTTGTTGGCACTACCAAGCATTCCCTCACATGCTGCAAGATGTCATTTTTCAATCCTTTCCAAGAGAAACGTTTCCTCATTTGCTTGTATGTCTTGTAGAATCCAGGATGACCGGCAAGAGGAGCATCATGGCAAGCTTTAACAATCCTATTCTTGATCTTGGAGTGGGGGCACAAGATAGACTCGGTCTTTGTAGAGGATGAGATCTTCAACCACCTTATACCTGTCATCAATTGCTTTCCCTTCCAAAATGTCATTAGCAAATGAATCTTTCGCATACTCAGCTATAATGTCCACCCTCCAATCAGCATATGTATCAATCATGGCACAAAGATAAGGCTTCCTAATCCGCTACCACATTATTCTTGCCTTTCACATATTCAATATCAAAATCAAAGGCTTGGAATTTGCTTACCCATTTTTGTTGTCTATCATTCAAATCACGCTGATTGAGTAAGTACTTCAAGCTGTTATGATCCATCTTCACCACAAATTTCCCACAAACCAAGTATTTTTTGAACTTTGCAAGGGCATGCATGATTGCCAACATCTCTTTATCATAGATGGAGAAAGCCTTCTCTGAATTTGTGAGTTTCCTGCTTTCATATGCTATGGGATGCTTATTTTGCATCAACATTGCTCCAATTCCTTCTCCCGAAGCGTCACACTCAAGTACAAAAGGAGATGAAAAATCTGGAATAGCCAAAACAGGACACGAGCTCATTACCTACTTGAATTTATCAAATGCCTACTATGCTGTGGGACTCCAAGAGAAAGCTCCCTTTTTAGTCAAATTGGTCAATGATGCTGCAAGCTGGGAGAACCCTTTCACAAATCTTTTGTAGTAGTTGCAAAGGCCCACAAATCCCCTCAACTGTGTCAAGTTCTTGGGTCTAGCCCAATCCTGAATAGCCTTGATCTTCTCCTCATCAACACTAACCCCTTGAGTGCTAATCTTATGACCCAAGTATAGAATATCGGTCATTCCAAACTCGCATTTTGACATCTTAGCATAGAATGAATACCTCTCAAGTATGTCAAGCACCTCCTCTATATGCTTCAAATGATCCTCCCATGTCTTACTATGGATCAAGATGTCATCAAAGAAAACCAACACAAATTTCCTCAACTAAAGAATGAATACCTGATTCATACGAGACTGGAATGTAGCAGAGGCATTGGTTAACCCAAACGGAATCACCAAGAACTCATAATGCCCATAATGAAACCTGAAAGCCATCTTATGCACATCCTCATTCCTGACTCTAATTTGATGATATCCCAAACGTAGATCAATCTTGGAAAAATACACTGCTCCATGTAGCTCATCTATCAATTCATCGATCATGGGAATAGAGTAGCGGTTCTTGATTGTCTTCTTGTTGAGTGCTCTATAATCGACACACATCCTGAGTGTTCCATCCTTCTTTTTGACCAAAATCACCAACGAGGCAAAAGGACTCAAACTTGGACGAATGTATCCCATATCCAGCAACTCCTTGATAGCCTTCTCAATCTCTTCCTTGTACACCCTCGGATGTCGATATGTAGTGATAACTGGTTTGGCCCCTTCTTCAAGCTCTATCACATGCTGAAATCCCCTATCCAGTGGCAACCCAGGCGGAATCTCACGAAACACCTTGCACTTTTTGTTCAAGATAGCCTGAATGTCAATGGGAAAGGTTCTTTCTTCTTTCAGTGGACTAGTGTCTGTGACCAAGCACTCTGTTGCCCATGCTATTTCATCTCTATGAAAAGATCATTCCATCCTTTTTGCTGAAACCACCATAGGACCATTCCTGGAGAGGCCTTTGAGGACAACTTCTTTACCGTCATGTTTGAATTTCAGCTCCATGGTTTGGTAGTTGGTGGTGTACTCTCCCAATGAATGAAGCCGTTGTACTCCTAAAACCATGTCCATGTCACCGATGTCAACAACATAGAAATCATCCCTCATCTTGTGTCCCCCAAGTGTCAACTCCATTTGTTGAATCCGTTTAGTGCAAGGGAGGACATTTCCTCCAGTAGCTACAACATCAAACCCATCAAAGTCTTTTGCTTCCAATCGTAACTTGGTGACTGTCCTCTTATCAATGAAATTATGAGTGGCTCGGCTATCAATCAATACTGTCACTCTTTGTCCTCGAAGTACTCCTCGAACACGGAGGGAATGGTATCATGTTGCTCTTGAAAGTGCTGCAAGAGTACCTCCCATGGGACCTCCTACAACAATAACCTCTTGTCCTTCCTCATTAATGGCCTCCTCATTATCCCCTTCTTCGGTTTCCACTTCGTCATCAGTAACTATCTAAATGTAGTAGACTTGGCCCCTTCCTTGACATCTATGATGATCGTTCCATTTTTCTCTACAATAGTAGCACAAGGCCTTCTTGCGAAGTTCGTTCCTTGACATATCCGATCCATTTGGTCCTAGAGGAAAACTCTTAGGTGGTGGATTAGCCTTAGGGAAAGCCTTCTTTGGCTGCCCTGCTGGTGTGCCCTTCTTGGTGGAATCTTCAAGACTCAAAGCCCTCTGAATAGCTTCCTCTAATGTTGTTGGCTCCAAAGCCCTCACCAAGCCACGAAAAGAATTTGATAGGCCTTCAATGAAAAAGAACATGAGCCTCTTATCTGAAACATTAGATACCATCGCAGCAAGCCTTTGAAATTCTAAAACATATTCATCCATGGTGCATGTTTGCTTCAATCTTGTTAATTCTAAAACATATTCATCCATGGTGCATGTTTGCTTCAATCTTGTTAATTCCTAGAAGTAAGCTTCAGGATCTTTCCTGTCAAATCTCTTTGTGAGCTTTGTGTGAAATCTACATATGTAGATACTTGTCCAAACCCTTGAGTCACAATGCCATGGTGCCACCATTCATGGGCTAGACCTTCCAAATGTAGAATGGAAAACTTGATAGCTTCTTCTTCGGTCATGGGGCTGAGAGAGAAATATGTATCCAACTTTTGTATCCATGCCTGTGCAGTCACCTTCCCCAAACCATCAAATGTCGGGAGTGTCAATTTACTCACCCTCTGTTGCAGGTCCCTGTTGGGGTAGTAGGTTGCTTGTCCTTTCGAACCATTCCTTGCATTGTGGAAGTGAATGACTGGGATTTGGTTCCTTATCTCCGAGTCAATCTACGCATAAGCTTCCACACTTGCATTGACATCTCCTTCATCTAGTCTTTGTTCTTCACCTCCGTTGTTTGGTCCGTGCTTGGGCAGAAATGTCGATTGTGTGGGGCGTGTAACTTTATTGCTCTGTCTTCCAGGCCATTCTTTGAAGCAGATCTGAAAGTGTTTGTCATGTTATTCATGGACTACATCATTGATTGCATCATCTGGGATGTTTGCTCTTGCATCTAAGCCATTTGCTTCAAGTTCTCCCACTATTCATCTTTGTCTCCCATCTCCTTACCTCTGCCTCCTATTCTGGAAGACTCAACTACTACCTTCCTTCTTTCCCTCTTAATAGCACATTGTTCCCTTTGACTCACTTGCATAAAGCACCCTCCGACTGGCAGGGTCTGAGGCTCTAATACCACTGTAACAGCCTAGGGCAGAAACTTCACAGCAAACTAATAACACACTAGGCTTTTCGAAATTAAATTAGATACTCGCCCAAATCATATTCGTTAAAAGATTCAATCACAACAAAGTAATGTAATTTTAAACTTAGCAAATAACCAACAGACCATGATAGCACAATGATCTATAATTCTCGATTTCATTCATAACTAGGATCAATGAGTACACAATATATATATATATATATATATTGAAGCAATCTGTTACACACATACAGAATTAAGCTGGAGTGATACCAAGTGGATCAACCCTCAGTTAAGTATCGATCACCTGCCTCAAAACTCCGTCTATTCCATGGCGTAATTCTTGTCCTTAGTCTCTGATGATCGCAAAGGGTGTGTATGACTTTGGCCCGATTAGAAGCTCTGGCGCGTTCAGGGATGATCCACCACTTACACCGGTTTGTCAACTTGAGTTCACTCGACGGGGAAGTAAGTAATCGTTTCGGCCAGAGCCGTGAGGCTCGGCCTAGACGTTGTGGTGTGTGCCCCACTCAAAATTGTCGATGCTTTGCACGGTGGTTCCCGAGATGACGAATGCCTTCACCGTTGTGCGCATGAATCAGGCCAATATGCAATTCACACAAGATCTGAGAATCAGCGACGGATGATAAGATTAATGGAAACAACACAAATCCTTCCAGGTTGAAGCTATGCCCACCTAGATACCTCTGCGTGAGCAACTACATTCTTTGCGCAGCCTGGGTAAGAACCAAGTCCAGAATTCCTGATGCCAGAAGAAGTGAAATTGACCACTATAAATACTAAATTAGCCCGCCAACACAAAGATGTCAGCTAGAATTAAATTATAAAATTCAAATTCAAAATAGCTCGCTAACTCAAGTGAGTCGGCCTCAAATAACATATTATTTTATTATAATTAATTAGTGTTTAAAAACACTATTTTCCTCCCAGGAGGTCGGCCAACTAGTTTTTAGGATCAGGTACATTACATCTTGAGTCTTAAGAGGACCAAGTATCCTCATCAAACTTCATGTCTCAACTCTTCCATAGTGATGAAACACAAACTTGTATGCCTTGGTGGACTCTATCACACAAACACACCCTTCAAGTTGGAGGGTTCTCACTTCATCCTCTTCTACTCTAGCACATGAATGTAGATAGCACTCCCAAACACCCAAAAATGAGAAGACACCTATTCAAAATGTAAACAGCACTACTCTAAAAGCTTTCTCTACTCTAAAAGCTTTCTCTACAGTTCCTTCAACACCCTGTGAAGACACCTATTCAAAATGTAAACAGCACTACTGCATGTCTCTAACCAAAGAAACATGGGAAAATCTAGGTCATGTATCATGGCCTTGATGTCTCTATAATGGACTCATTCTTCCTCGTTGAAACCACATTCTGCTAAGGGTTGTAAGGCACATTCAGCTCCCTCTTGATCCCTCATCTCTAGCAAAAGCATTAAAGTCCTTGGAGGCGTACTCACCCCCAATTGTCAAATCTCAAAACCTTATTCTTTCTACCTATCAAATTTTCCCCAAGAGCTTTGAACTCTTGGAAGTTCCCAAAGACCTCATCGTTAGTCATCATGAAGTAATTCTAGGTTTTCCTAGAGGAATCATCAATAAATGAAACATAGTAAATAACATCTGCCAATGAAGTTACTAACATAGGTTACCACATATTTGAATGAATCAGATCAAGAATTCCTCTCAATCTATGCTCACTGCTAGGAAAAACAATCTTGGCATGCTTGTCAAGTGCACAGCCCTTGCATGCTCATGTTTTTTTTAATCTTTTAAGTTAAGCAATCCCTACACAATGTCCTTCAAGAGAGGTAATGCTATATAGTGCACATGACCAAGTCTCTTGTGCCAAGGCTCACACAGTTGGTTATTGTCATGCACCAGAGCTCCATGTCTGATTGGATCAGCAATTAACATATAAAGACATCACATACCTATGGCTAAAATTCAACCAAGACCTTGGTTGTGATCTCTAATAATAGCTTGTTGATTGTCAAACTCAGTCACACACCTAAGATTTGTCATTGCTGAAACTGAAAGCAAGTTCTTAGTCAAATTAAGAACATATAAGACATCATGAGTTCAAGAAAACTGCCTGAGAGCATACGGAAAGAAATAGATCATGTCCCTATAATTGAATATGTGGCATCATCAACAAGCTCCATTTGTATACCTGCCTCTTGCTCTTGAAGTCTATCAAAATCCTTATTGAAGGTCATGTCTCAATGCTCCACTATCCACATACTGCCCTACACTAAAACAGTCTCGTGGAAAGGCATGACACCATGGAGAAGGTTGTCTCAACCATGGATGAAAACTCATCCATTCTTGAGGCTTTTGCACTCCCTGCAAACTGCTACTGCTGCTGCTTGCCCTGCCCCTTCTCATAGCATTGACAAGTATAGTGGCCATTCTTGTGGCATTTTGTAAGAACACTTCGTGCCCTAGTTTTCGAGACTTGTTTTGGTTTTATAATTTTTGTTTTTTGTGAGGGGTTTTCTGCTTTTTTGAAATTTTTGCAAATAAAAATACAAGCTGGAAATGAAATGAAAGGTGACAACAAATAACTAGAGAGATTGCAGCACTTCAAATATCTGATTTTATTGATCACTTGCAAAAATAAACATTTTACAAGCATGCCCGGAAAATACTGGCTGTTATTACATTGCAAGCTGAAAAAAGCACATCAAGAAACCATTTCGATTTTCTTCAAATCTGCAATCTTTTCACCAACAATCTGCTGTGGCTGACTTGTTGAAGCTAGGCGCACCCTTTGATATTTTTCTTGAGATTTTTAGGGCTTCCCTTGATCAAAATCGCACCCCTTGTGAAGTCTGCCTCTTTGCTGCAATAGCACTGGAAAAAAGCAGATCGAACTCTTTGAAGATTCGTGCTGGAAGTTACAAATGATCTGCCTCAAATCTGCCCTTTGATTTGACCCCAAGTTCCCTTCGATTTGCTCTAGAAACCCTTTCCAATACTCAGATTTTTGCACAAATAGAGCCTCTATGTGAAGCTCTCTCAAATACCAAATTTAGTGGATATTTCACCACCTCAAATGGCTGCAACAATGGAGAGTTAACATTCTCCAATGGCAAACTGATTCAGAAACCCTTGGCTTCCTCTCTCAGACAAAACTCATCAACACCAATGCTCAATCCAATGCCCTATTTTCTTCTTCAATGAATATTTATAACTCTTCATGAGGGGAGGTCGATTTCCTTCAAAAAATCAATTAATGATCATTTTATTAAATAAACATTTGCACCCCCCCCCCCCCCTTTATTTAATCAATAATTTCCTTGGGATAGGCGCCCATAACTTAATTAAATAATTGGCCCCCTTTTAATGACAAATTGACCCTCACATTATAAAGTTAAATTATAACTTTATAATATCATTTAATTTATTTGAATATTCCTTTGAGCCAATTAAACTTTAATAACTCTTTTAATATTCATTATTTTTCCATACCATCTGAACCCAGAGCCAACTCTGCAATTATCCATACGACCAACCACCTTACTAAGAATAGTAAGGGTCCCTCTCATCCGTCCCCTGACTTACTATAAATAGTAAGTATAGCACTAGAGCCCCCGGTGAACGCCAAACGAAAGCCAAAACTTCTAGTTTTTGAACACCGGAGATGATACAATCCTCAGAAGACCCCCTAACCATTCTCATTAGCCTACGAGGGTCAAAATTATAGGCTAATCTCCCCTGACAATTGATGTCAGCTAGAAGGGGACATTACACATTTGAAACACTCGATATAGATATAGATCAAGTCTTTCTTCCCTTGGTGAAAAGAACTAGAATCTCCTTCCTCCTCTTCTAAGATTTCTAGGGTCCTCCTTTCTTACCAACTTTCCTCATCTTCTCAATGAGGGCTAAATTCTGACTCTCTTGCACTCTAGCTGAAATAATTTCCAAACCAGTTTCCTCTTGGATGAAATCATCCCAAAGCATCTATTAAGAATCCTCACTCTAATATATGTATAAGGTATTAGTTAGTATTGGGGCACATATATTGTGTAAGTCACCCCTTATTCTAAATTAGAATAGAACTATTTAACCCACATGTATGGGTATTAGTAATTGAATTAGTTAAATTTTATATATCGTATTCATCCCACATGTATGAGGTAGTAGTAGTAGTCTTTAGCTAGATTCTATATATTGTAATGACTTAGTAAGTGTAAAGAATCTTGAATGTATAATATTTGGAGCTATTGCTCTATTGGAGGATTGCCCCCTCGAAGTGGTATCACAAACATTAATATATTCTAATTTCCATTACATCTATATATTTTCCTTCTTAATTGAGCTATGTTATTGCATATTACATTTTGCAAGGTCTTATTTATATTAGCAAGTTCCTTGCAAATGGTGTCAAAGCTCTTTCTCAAGTTCCACATTGGCAATCCACCAACTCTTTTTTGTGACACAATGCACAGAAGTTTCTATGATGGGTTAAAAGCATAGTTCCGCAAAGTTACCTAATAGAGACGTAGGGATAGGTTTTGGGGATAGGGGGACCAAGGGCCTCAATTTGGGGATGGCAGGGGGATGATAGCTGGTTGGTGGCACTGAAATACATATAGTACTTGAAAAAATAGTTATAAAAAAATGTATAAGAATTACAAATGAAACTTTGGAAAACTAGTTTTGAACATTTGAATTTTTAAGTGAACATTAACTTGGCGTCACTCCTCTTCTTGCTCTATTTTTTGCTCCTCCTCAACCCTCTTGCTCTTCACTCTCACTCTTTCACCTTACACTATAATGTCCCTAATAAGAATTATACTAACTTTACCCTAAATTATCAATTTCCCAAGCAAACAATGGATTTACGGGGTACCTTGGCTTCATTTAATCCCTTACCCTAGGGATGCTCAACCATGGGGGAGCATGGAAGAGAGTGACTTGATGGGGTGTCTTAGCCTCTCTAGGCCCAAGGACGGATATATCATCCTCCTTGGCCTCATGTGGCACATGCCATTTATATGAGGTGGCCTCCTTGGCTTCGTGTGGCACATGCCATTCATATGAGGTAGCCTACCTAGTGAGGATTCTAATTTATCCATTATCCTCTCATCTTGCCATCCTTTTCCATTTCCCCATGATTGATCTCCCTATATTGTTACACCATGATAGGGGACTAAGGTTACAAAGGGTGTCCTGGTGGCCCAACTCTCCTAGGCCCAAAGGCAGTACCCCTTTGGCCCATGTGGGCTCATCTTGTTCCCCCCCAGGGTGGTGTACCAAGAAGAGGGTTCCGTCACTGTACCCCTTTTGCAATTCTCCCTTCTCCATCATGGTGAAGATATGTGCATAATAAACTAATCAAATTCATATCACAAATATATTAATTCACAATTCTGCAGTCACAAGATAATTTATGCAAACTGAGATTTTGTGTGCACAGCGGATCTGCTTTTGAATGTTTGTTCTTCTCAGATTCCACTTCTTCCCAATCGCTTTTGCTCCTAACACTCAAAAGATATCGTTAGTGTAGATCAAACAAATAAGAATCTATTATCCATACTTATATTAAAGCATCATAATTACTTATAAGGTTCAATAATTGCTGAAAGCATCATTATTGCATAATCGTATGTAATATATATATTATATAAATATAATTATAACATTATAATTATATTTATATAATATATATATTACATACGATTATGCAATAATGATGCTTTCAGCAATTATTGAACCTTATAAGTAATTATGATGCTTTAATATATATATCATTATAATTATATTTATCTAATATATATATTACATACGATTATGCAATAATGATGCTTTCAGCAATTATTGAACCTTATAAGTAATTATGATGCTTTAATATATATAATCCTAAAACTTACTTCCCTTATTATATTTAATGACTGCTGCTTTTTTGAGTGCAGATTATTATGTTCTTCTAATTGCTTTCATATCAGCTTTTAATTAATTCCATTCTAGTTCCCATTCATTCTCCTATTTCCCATTTCCTTGCAGATCTATTTCCCTCTATCCTTTATCTCCCAATCTGCTCATATATTCCTTTGAATAAACCTGTTCATGTCTATATTTCATATCCTTCCTTTTTTTATACCATATTATGCCCTTACGTCTCTTACGAAGTGACACATCCTTTGACCTTTTGAGAGGTCATCACCTTTTATTAAGGAGTACTCGCTACCTCTCCATGCACTTAATCACTGCCTTGAAATATGTTTCTTTTAATTTCCCAACATTGCCTTTATGCTGCCCTTTATGACTCTTAATCGCTGCTATACTAATCTCAAACCTGGGCGCTTATATGCTTTGGGACATATTCACTGCTCCCCTTAATCTGATCGCTGCCATTTAGGTAATCGCTGGCTGCTATTATTTTATTTTTATATTTTATTTTAATAATATATATATATTTATTTTATATCAGTTTTATAAATTTATTTAATTGAATTATGACATATTCGCTGCTCCCCTTAATCTGATCACTGCCATTTAGGTAATCACTGGCTGCTATTATTTTATTTTTATATGTATTTTATATTATTTTTATATTTTATTTTAATAATATATATATTTATTTTTTATCAGTTTTATATATTTCTTTAATAGAATTATATTATAATAATAATAATATTTATGTTATATTTGGTAATTATAATAATAATAATAATAAATTGTTAACATTTAAATTTATATTATATTATTATTTATTTGTTTGCATTATAACATTTGTAATTTCGGGGGGCATGACATACACTTGCAGCTCTCACTCTCACACTCACACTATAAGGTTCTTGTTGATTTGCTTTTGTGAATTGAAATGAAGATAGGAAGCAGTTTTATAGAGTTCGTGGGGTTTGGGTGGGGCCCATAGGCCATTCAAGTTCGGGCTTGGCCATAGAGTTCTAACAAAATTTTGATTTAAAAAAATTGCTTTTTGGTCGTTTGACCATAGGAGATGCTTGGGAGTCCTCGAGATAGTTGAGAGACTCTTAGGAGTCCCCTGAACACCTTGGGGACGTCCCAGCATCTCAATCACATCTCGAAGATGACGGCATTGGTGGTAGGGTGGCAAAGGGACGTCCCCCTCAAGTCCCCAAGTCTTCGAGACCTCCTTGTCTCAAAAACACAAGGTTTTTTTTTTTTTGTGGGGGCGGGTAGGGGGGGTGGGGGATGTATCCTCATGGAACACTAGTTAAAAGCCTCTTGCAAGATTAGATGTAAGTCTTGACTGATTAACTTGGGAAAATACTTGGGCTCAAAATCAGCCCAAAAACTCATTGTAAGGAGTACCCAAGGAACCCTCAAGTAGCTGAAATCTAAGGGAATTTCCTAACAAAAAAGGGTCAAGGCCCCACACCCTATATTTTTAGTAAGAATTTTTTTACCTTGAATGTATACAAGTTATCGTTAGGAAGGAAATCTGTGGCTGGATTATTAGCAACTACTCTAGAGGAAAATTTGTTAATACCTTGAGAGCACTACTCAATCCAATTGCTTTTGTGGCTTATGAGGTTTTCCCTTAAACCCCTACAAAGCCACAATATTTTGGGCCCTAGCTCTTCAAAACAAAGTTTTGCCAACAACAGTTTCCATTCACAATTGTTGAGAGACAACACAATATGTACAAGGCAGAACATCATTACTTACAATAAGTAATGCTCAATCCATAGTGTCATGAACCAACCACTCCATGACATCTCAAGTTACTCCTCTTAGGTAGCACACACTATGACTATAATTTTCAACAAATTTATATAGCCATACCACAAGCCATATTCTTCTCCAATATAAGCACTTGAGTAGTAGCCAATTGTGAATCTTTTTGCGCTAAATCTCCAGGATGATCAGTTGCTCCACCTTTATATAGCCCAAGCCACAAGGAGTCAAACTTCACAAGTTTTCCTATGTCAAACATTTGCCAGCTACATAGAATGTCTGGTATACTTTTCCTCGTAGGGACTTAAACACCATGTTGACGAAGAGAGGAAACCAACTTCTAGTCATATTTAGGTGCTTCAATAGCAGAAGCATCAACTAATTCCTCAGTTCATGTGACTGATTTTTCATTCACATTCTCATTAGGAGCAGGGCAAAGGAGAATATCAGCATCTCCTTGGTCTTGTTTATCATAACATCACAAGAGAAGGTCAAGACCAGCATCAAAGTATGGTGCTTCATTTTGAGTCTTGTAGTTGTCCTCAACAATGTGCAACATCTTCTCCCTGTGTAGGTTGACCTTTTTTTCATGCAGCGGAACAATATCATATGATAGGTCCATTTTACCATGTGGAATGGTCAAGTCGTTTGCACTAGGAATGCAAGGCATGACTTGATTACAAGAAGGAACACCCTTATCATTTGGTTCTTCCTTTTCTCTTTGTCTACACATGGTTTTTCTAGTTGCTGGGACTGAATTGGTCGTGCCATATCATCTTCTGGAACATTTGCAGCACCTGATGGTACAGCATGTTCTAGTTGCATCTATAGGGGCTGTTAGGTTTCCACTTGATGGCTTGGACTTTTGGTACCTCCATTGCATGAGTTCCCTTGAATTTTCAAAATTGTGAGCAAGCAACTCATTTGAACCAACACTATGTTCATACTGAAAGGTTGGATCAACTGCATGGTAATCATCATATTCAGTTGCTTTTCCCATGGAGTAATAATCCAATATGTCCCTCATAAGGGAGTTCTTCCTCTTTGCTCACTGAGAGGACATTTGCACATTTTAAGTGCAGCAAGTTGAGATTGAAGCAAGTCAATGTTTCTCAGATATTGTTCAACCTCACCTCTGTATGACAAATTGGGAGAAGTGGGACATTGGCCAACAATGTGTTTCCACATCCTGATATCTAATGCCAAAATTCTGCAAATATGCATCATGGAATCAATCCATTTTTCTTCTATAGCAATAAGCATGTCATTCCTTTGTAACTCAACAGTTAGTCCTATACATTTTTGCTGTGTTCTAAATATGTTATTATCTGAACCTCCAGACGTATGCAAGTATTGATTCTTGAATCCATAAATGAACTATTCCTACTTATGGATCTCGATAGGTAGGTCCAAATGAATTACCAATAATTTGAACTTTCCAGGGAGTATGTTATTTTCTTACTTGTGTTGTCATATCTTTAGGTCCTTGGGGATTCCTTGAATGACCTCTTTCCATTTTCAATTCCTTTTGAGTTGCAAACTAGTTCTGAGTTTGACTAGAATAGAACTGCCACTCTCCACTTGAAAGAGACAAACTTTTCTTTATCAATAGAAGTTTTCAAAACATTAACCACAAAATTATCTCCCCAACAAGTGCCATTATGTTGGCATAAATTGACAAGCTGCCAACTTACACACTGACAATGTTGGATTACCAGGGTCTTCAAATTATGAACCAAAGTAAAACTTCCACAGTAACGGAAAATTACATCTGCAGTAACGACGCCATTATGTTGTTGCTCAAAGTTGTAGGCTTCCAAAGCACTAAAGCTAAGTCATTTTTGAGTGTCAGGGGTGTCGAATTCAACGCAAAAGACCTTTGACTAGTGATTAGGTAGGGACAACGATGGACCAATTTGCTAAAGTGGGTAAAGCCTTCTTCAACTTTAAGCTTTAATAGGCCAAGGGGGATATCCCCTGAGGTGCTATATTAAAGAATAATTATGGGGAATGAAAATAAACCTTGAAATAAACCGTACCCATTGCATAGAACACTCCTATTTATCTATCACTAAGTGCTTATATGCTTGTTTGACAATACAAGGGTTCCACACCTTCATAAAGTAGACAGTTTGCAAATGTGACTTTAATGACCCATAATGATATTTTACACATTTAGACATGGAAGTATAGATTACAAAATCATGAGATGGGAGGTTGAACATAACATAGATGGGTGCCTTTATCCAACAAGGGCAATTGAGTCTCAAGTTTTATAAACCAAAGAAGACCACTAATCAAAACTCACTCTATGATACCTTAATGAAGGTAACAATAAGGACTATACCTCTCAATTCTCACATAAGCTAGGCTTTATGCATGCAATCAAGCAAGTAGATGAAGTTGCAGAACATTCAATTGAGCATACCTTAGTTATCCATAAACAAACCTATATATTTCTTGTGTTATTTTAATAAGACGCCATATAAAAGCTTTGCAAGGACTTTTACTGCCTTTTAGTTTACCAACTAATCAAAAAAGTAACTCTCAAATTACAAATGTGATCAGAAAGATCAATAAGATCGTCAAAAATGCATACAACATTCATGGACACATTCAAAAGATGTCAAACCTGCACATTAAAACATTCCTTTGGGACTACAATGCGGTATTAGACCCTTTGGGAGAAAACCTTGAAAATTACAATGCAAAAAATGCCCTCAACTTGTTGCTAGAAGGAAACCCTTGGTCTGTGAACCTTTCTCTTTTGTTTTAGCTCTACAACGTTTTTTCCATCCCCTTTTTCTTGTCTAAATAACCTGTATATATATGTCTTTCAACACCATCAAGCAATCCTTGGTGAAGAACCAGGGTAATCTACAATTGCATAGGCTACCAATGTCTACTTGCATCACTACACATGGCCATACAATTCGAACCATGCCCTTTAGATCAGAAACCATATGCCTTTGTACACAAATCATGTCTCTGAGGGGTCCACAAGTACAAGAGGCATTTGAAAGTCTTTCCTTGTTTCATCATGTACATGCAGAGACCATTAATGATGTCCTCGGTCATGCAAGGAGGTAGGTAGTCTAAAGGAAATACAAGAATTCAATGCTAGATTGGAGGTCACAAATATGGCATACAAGACAAGCGAAATCTAATGGAATCAGCAGAATGAACGGTCTAAAGATCACATGAAGGCCATCAGTAGCAAGAACTCAACCACCACATTCATGACAAACTGAACCTCTTCATCATCCACCATTAAAACTGCAAGAAAATTCATGCCTGTGGGATGGACAATGGTTTTTAGGCAAGAAAACCCTCTCAGAGTAGTTGTAGGGGTCAAATCTGGTCATTAATGGTGTTCTGGAAGGATCTGATGAGTGATAAGGTGAACAATTGGAAATGTGAAACTTTGATGCAGGATGGGAGGTTAGATAGAGATGCGAGGTTTCATTGGAGGACTAGAGGTCAAGACAAGACATTACATTATAAGTTTGAAAGTCCATTGAAACTTTGCAAATAGATGAAAATGAGTAAGTGAAGTGATTGGAAGATGTGTGAGGAAATGATGTGGAACTGGAGGTAAGAACATCTCAAAGTCCAAAGGATCTCCACATACGAGGTGCCAAGGAACAGCAAAGCCATTGGGAATCTTTGCAAGAATTTGATCTGAAAGTAGAACTCACGATGGGATATTCTCATGGTAGTCTGGAAGTCTACTAAAAGTTCGTAGGAAAAGGATAGGAGGGAATGTGGGGAAAAACATGTGAAACAGGCACAGAGAAGAGGAGGTAAAACTGAAGGAAGTCTAGAGGTCCAAAAGTGCATTCCACAAAAGAAAAATTAAAAGGAATACAGAAAATGATCGAGAAACCGGAAGTTTGGATGTCTAGAGGTGGAGGGGAAGATGGAGAAATCCATTAGAAACCCACAAGCCTGCAAAATAGAAGGAATAGAATATTGTAGGGATGCAAAAGAGGATGGGAGGTTGAGGCATGGAAAGGAAATGGAAGGAATCTAGATGAACTCCACAAGTTTGTAGAAAGGGAAAAGGGGAAAGCAACAAGAGAAGAGGGGAATGCAGGAATGCGAAAGATGACAAGAGCTTAGGACAAAGAAGTTTGAACGTCCATCAAAACTCCATAAATAGATGAAACGAAGGAAAATGAAGGGAAGAAGGGACTCAATAGACTTAACAAAACTTCTATTCAGGACTAGTGGTCAAGACATGAAGTTGGATAATTGGAAGAAGTCTAGAAGTCCACCATAACTCTACAACTTTACAAAAATGAAAAACTGTAGGAAATGATTGGAAATGCCACATAGCTAGAACTCTTGGATTTTTTGCAACTCACAACATATGATAGGAACATGGGGACTAAAGAGGAACAACACTTATGAAAATTTGCCCAAGGGAGACCCATTTAGAGATTTCTCAGATTGGTTATATATGATGGGCCTAAAGAAGCCAAATGCATGAGGGGGTTGGGACTTAAGCAATTTTTTGCATTTTCAGGTTGAGTTCCAACACCACCAATGCACAAACAGAAAACCTTTATTTTATTTACACTGCAATACACATACAAAGATTGTTGTGTGGTTGAATGCTCCTACATCAAACACTTTGGGTAGGAAAAGAATGAACCATGAGCTCTTGTTCATGCACATTCAAGTCAATCTACTACTGCCTTGTCATATTAGGCAAATTCTGATGCACTCGACCACATCACATCCTTAACTCCACAGTCCTTCCTGTGACGTCCCCATCACAAAGGGGCATCTGAGATAAGTATTCGCATAATATATTTATTTTTAATAATATAGAAAAAGGTAATTTAAAATATCATTAAGTATAAAGAAATACAATATCATTATAATTATAATTATCACTGATAATATTATAATTATAATAATCAATGATAAAATATAATATAATATTATTATAATTATAATGATATATAGAACAATATTATAAAATTTATATATATCATTGAAATTATCATAATTGTGATTAAAGAAATAACGAGTATTATAATATAATAATATTATAATATTGTTATAATATTATAATTAGAAATAATGAGTATTATAATATTATAATATTATTTCTATATTACAATTAGACATAATGAGTGTTATAATATAAATATTGTAAATCATGAAACCATAAAAGAAATAACATTGAATAAACAAATAATAAATCTTAACAAACCTGATTAAAGGCTTTCAAGGTCGGCTAAGAGGCTCAGAGATAGGACACAGCTCTCACCTCATGGCCATCCAGAGACTATATGAAGGGAATCGAATCCCACTCCAAAGAAAAGGAAGGACGGAGGGAGGAATGGAAAGGAGAATAGGGAGAAAGATTACGTTACACAGGAAAAGATAATAAGGTATCGATCAGGAGAGAAAATCAGGAAAGAAAATAAAGAGTTCGGGAAAAAGCCTTAGGGAACGAGTGAAGAGAAGGATCATATCAAGGAAGAACAAGAAGATCAGAGGGAAGAGATATCAGGACAGTTTAAGCTTCCTTAAACCGTGCATAACAGCAGGACAACGTTCATGTATTTTGAGGTCTATGCAATGCCTCCCAGCTCTCTAGGTTGAAGATCGAATAAATTGTGATGACAAGGATTGATCAGAATGTACAGATTGCAACATTCTCATAAGTGACGGGTTTGTCTTATCTAAAGCCATCGATTGGAGCCAAATTCGAATAGGACAAGCATTTACAGATCGGATGGAATTGGGAGGTGGTCGATATTTCTAGAAGAGACGCATCTTCAAAGAGAGGGACTTTATTATTATCAATTCAATCAGAATAAGAGTTAACAGATAATTATTCGGTCTGAAGATAACACGTGGGTTTCAGAATATTCTGACCGCTACCTGTTACAGGAGATTATACACTAGGCGCAGTTTCTTAGGGAAGTTGTCCAACATGAAGAAGATGGGGTATTGAAGGAAAATCGCTACCATCATTCATTCCAGATTCCATTAAGCTTTGAGATAAGTCTGTGATTTACATCATGAATGTCATATTGTTGGGGAAAAATTGTCATCTCAGAGAAACCTCCAAGAACAGTAGTGCCTTCGGTAACTTTAATCAAAAACACGTACAACTATGTCACAAAGCGGAATCAGACACAATTCAATTCCCACATTAATCCTTCTGAGAGAAGCACATGTGGATTCAGTTTCAACAACTTGCATAAATAGATTCAACAAACAGAACCATTAAACATGAAAGATAGTAAAGAAGATTAGAACACACAGATTTACGTGGGGAAAACCCTTTCGGGTGAAAAACCGTGGCTCCAAAAGATCCGAGCCATTGTCTTATTCAGCAACAAACAAAGTTACAATACAATCTCAGGCTCATAGCCTTTTCACAAAGATTACATCTTGTTCCATTCTGAAGATAGACTAGCAGCAACCCTGTTATGTTTCCCTCTCTCCTTTTTACATTTCCCTGATCAACCTCTCAGTTCATACAACCTTCCCACTGTTACAATACCCTCACACAATATACAGTGCATATTAGCACGAGAGATCAACCAGGACACTTAATCTGGAGAGATTTCGGCAACATAATCCTGCCTCAATCTTCCTCTCTGTCTACCTACTGCAAAATGTCCAATGTATATACTTCGTCTTCAGCAGACAGGAAATGGTTCATCTTTTGTAGATCAATTCGTATTCCAACAATCAGACCAACTGTCAACCGCTCTAACTTCTCCAACTCACTCATGATCCTCCAATGAACATCATACACATCAGCGGTCAACCAAGTCAGCGTCCTTCCAACCACTGTCCGCCTTCAAGTCTATCGGCACGACTTCGTCCATCGGCAAGAGTTCATAATGTCACATCGAACCCATAGGTCTCCCCGATGTCATTAAGCTCATACACCTTTCGAACCATCAGCAAGAGTCATATCGAGCGCAAACCTATCGGCCAGACACACTCTATCGCTAAGAGTTCACACCGATATCCATCACGTGCAGCTCTATCGGCAAGACCATCACTATCAGCAAGAGCTCTTATCGAACACAAATCCATCGGCGAGAGGAACACAATCGGCAAGAGTTCTCACCAATTGCAGACCCGTCGATGAGACCACAACCATTGGCAAGAGATCATACCGAAAGCATACCTGTCGGCGAGACCAACAGTATTGGCGAGAGTTCTCACCGAACACAAACCCCATCGGCCAGACATGCTCTGTCGCTAAGAGTCTTATAGAGCCTTCATGTCACCCCGACCAAATACCATCAGCCAGAGTCATACCAACATTCAACGCACCAACTGTCACAGGATCAGCCTTATCGACAAGAGAACAAGGATTGGAGAAGGTTTCACCGAGGTCCCATGTTATACCAACGAAAACACCTCATCGGCAAGACATGCTCTATTGCTAAGACTCTTATAGAGCCTTCATGTCACCTCGACCAAATACCATCGGCAGGAGTTGAAGAGCACAAAAGATTTACTGAGAGGGGGGGTGAATCAGTAAATCAAATACAAATTTTATTTTTACTCTTTTCAAACTTATTACAATCAATTTTTGATATGAACCAATTTCCTCAAATTGATACAACTTTATTGAAACAATATTTTTCAAAGTAGGCACCAACCTACAGATATACACCAAGATGATTTAGTAGAAAATAGCCTACAAGGAACACCTAGACCTCTGCAAATTTAGTAGACACCTGCCTACAAGGAGCACCAACCCCTAATGCAAGGCACCAACCTTGACTTGATGGAAGTGAGACTGCCCTCAATCTGATCTGCACAACCCCAACTCTCCAATCTGCTCTATGTGATCCAAGATATCACCTTCAGCCCACACAAGGAGGTAGGAATCTGACTGAACTGCTAGTCTTCAAAAACAACCACACTTCTACTTTGAGTTGAGAAACACTTATATATGTTCCTCAAGAACTGCAACCTTCTGATGAAAAGACACATCCATACTTGCATCCAAAAAACTACCTCTTCATAAAGAAAATCTGAATTTTGTTTGCCTTAACCAAATCATATTGTTTTTTATTATCTCTGCATTATGTGCTTGATTTGTTATTATTTCTGGATTTGTTTGACTCCAAGAATTAATTGCATCTCTTCAGAAATGAGTGTTTGTTCAGTGATGAATTACATCCCTTCAGAATCGAACATTTCTTTTTAATGAAATACATCCCTTCGCATCCTTTCATGGACATGTCTTTTCTACAAGGGACGTCATATTCTTTCAAAAACAAATCTTTGCTTGTGTCTTTGAATGAGTAACACATTCGCATCTGTCAACAACTTTAGTTTGGTGAAGATTAACACGTCTTTAGTAAAATGAATGAAAAGTATCAGAAGAACACGTCTTTTCATTTTTTAATTCGAATGAATATCTCTTTTTGGTGATGCAGTGTACCGAAACATCTCTACATGAAGGAATACGTCTTCCAAGACGTCTTAACTGGAAGAAACGCGTCTTTTGATTTAAACACCTTTGTTTATTAAAGACGTCTTATCTGGAAGAAACACGTCTTTTAAAAAAAAGAATTAATCACTTTTGTTTATTGATTTTTCAAAAAGACGTCTTGGAATATCGATTTGTATGACTATTAAATCGGTTCATAACAAATCAGATTAGCAACTTTGTTTGTCTCTCTTTTTTTTTTTAAATAACTGGAGTATGATTCGGATGTTTTCTTAACAGTCGAACTGTGCAATTTCCAAAGTATGTTTCGGTTGTTTTCTTAGCAGTTGAACTGTGCAATATCCTTCATTTATTTATTCATTCAAACTTACAAACTCTGATAGATTTGAATACTCCTTAAATCTGTGTTTAACCTCAAATCTGTGTATAAGTTTGATGATCTTTGATTCACTTATGAACTTTGATAATCTTCAAAATAGAAGGCAATTTGATCATCTATATCCCATACCAAGTTCATTGTTTTGACATCAATGACAATCTTTCTAACAGGAGTCACAGCGATATGCATCAGGAACATCTCCATCGGCAAGAGAACCACTATCGGCAGCAAAACTGAAAACTCACAATGATAGCTCAAGTCACACCGATTACTTCCATCGGCAAGACAGACTAAATGTCACACCGATATCGGCCAGACTTCTATCGTCGGAGAAACTTACACCGATAGTTCAGGTCACGCCGATGACCCTCATTGCCAGGACATTCCAGAGGTCACACCGATATAGTCATGAAGGAACTTTACAAGGAGAATCCAGATCGGGCTGAGTCACACCAATCTCACAGACAGTTCAGGATCACTTAAGCAAATCGGCCAAACATCTCAGTGGTCACAACGAAATCGCTCACTCAAAGGTTTAGGCCTGTGGGACTGAGGCACACAATTCCAACAATCTCCCACTTGACGAAGATCACACAGGCACCTCCTGAGCACTCAGGAACTAAGATCACACTGGTTCCATCAGTCCAGACCCTTCTCAGAACAAGTCTCTATACAACAGCACTCAGGACACCCAAACAACAAATTTCCATAGATACCAGTCTACCAGACAATTTGCAACAAAAACAAGTGTTCAACTGCAACTAACTATCCAACATTGCAACCAATCACAGCCTTCCATGAAACCTCATAGATCTCAAACATGCTCTCATGCTCCATCAAGACTTCTGCACCAACATCCAAGATGTCCACCATTCAGGCAAAAATTCCCTGTCATCTTCCAACATGCCACCTATGGAAGAAAGGTACAAGCCAAGGTGAATAAGCACCAGTCCAACGAACACAAGCAAAGGATCCCAGTGATTTCATCAACAAGAAACCGCCATCACTCCAGAAAACAAGATAGAACATCAGCTAGAACAACAATCATCCTGACTACTTCCATCCAACTGATAAACCCACGCGACTGAAAATAGCACCCACAGCTCGTGCTATCCATCCAATCTCACATACCTTCAAGGTATCTTCATTAGTAAACTCATGCCAGCAGCACAGCCAACCCATCAACCGCAGATACAAGCACCATGCACAAACCAATCGAAGAAGACCAAATACATCCAGGTACTCCCACTGCATGGGTAATGCTAAATTTGAAAGATCAAAGGCATAACAAGTCTACCAATCACAGCACATAGAAAATGTAACCATGTAGTACCAAGGAACATCCACAATGAATTAATAACCTACAAGAACAACTCTCACCGCAAGTCTTCAAAACTCTCCCAAGTTCTCCACACCCAACAAAGGAAAAAGATTAAGAACCTCCATGTCATCACCCAAGAATATGAGTGAAAACACATGACCACAAGCTAGTGATCACTACAGCTCCGACTAAACCTCAAACCAATGTAATGTGAAACCAAACATCAGGAAGACAATCAAGACCAAAGAGAGAAACTCTGCACAACATATACCTGTCGAACATCCTCCTACATACACTTCTAATAGCCAGCTGTGTCAAGTATGATCTCCTTCCCATCCCAAAGAGACGCCATAGCAACATCCAACCGTTCAATCACCAAGAACAAGCTAACAAATGTAACATGTAAACAATCATGGATGTAAGCTTCTCAAAGAAGACCAAACTATTTCATTTCCCATATTAGGAAATCAGCCCATAAAGCATCTCCTATCGGTTCTCATCAGTAAATGATATAACACAAAAGCTCAAGGAGATAAACTATATTGTACATCTTCCACTATGAATCCTCCAAAGCCATTAACCAACAATTCAAGATCCATATCCATGAAAGAAAAGTGTAAAACACATCTGAAGGATATAATGGGCAAATACCTCTCAGATAAACTGCCGAGTAGACCAAGAGTGGGAACGAGAATACTCCTTCAAGATATACAAGCCATCATGACTAATCCAAGGGCAATCTCCTCATTGATCTATGTTGAACTCACGTTCAACCAAAGTGTAGGCTACTCGAACTTTCTGATGAAATCAACACCTTTCTCATCTCAGGAGAATTACAGCCTCACCTTATTCTCCATGTATCCATGAGCACCTGCAAACGATCATCCCATGCTGAACTCCAAACTGCATTACTGCACTAACATGAAGTTCTCAAGCATATGACCAATGTACTTAAAACACAGAGAAACTCTAGACCACTGTCAAAGCTCCAAACATCTGAAACAGGAACTTATCATGGCACCATGATCTTCCCATCCCCCTTAGGAGATACCATGCTCCAAGTGAACATACCATGGTCTCAAGTGCAATGCACAATGTCAAAACTCCAGTGCATAAACAAGAGTATACCATGACATAAAGCAAACAAACTCAAAACCAACATCACCTGTCCAGCACCACCAACACCTTAGCCAAAGAATCCAGTCGTCCTCCATGGTTCCAAGATGTTGCACATCTTCAAATAGTGTCCATGCAAATGCGAAAGAACCCTTCTGCAGCAACAAGATCAAAGAGCTCTTCCTGATAACATCTGCAACACTAAAGAAAAACATTCACCACCAAGTGATGAATCCAGAATCATTGCTAAAGCTCCCACTGAACCATGACAACCGAGCTTCTCGAGCATCATGACCCAACATCTGCTAATCTGAAAATCCTTCAGGTCCACACAACAACATGTCCATCAAGTGGCACCAAGATCTCCAAAACAAGCAGAGATTACTATCACTGTCAAAAGCTTACACAAAGCAATGTATCCAAGCTATCCATGACATCGTGATACAACATGCTATAGGTTCCTATAACCGACTATTCAGGTACTCAGCACCATCCATCTTCTCATCCCAAAGCAACCACACCAGTGCACAAGTGACCACAGACAAGGCCAACTAACAGATCTGCACCAACATTGCATCAACCTCGTGGATATAGACAGTCCTAATCCGAGTTATCTCACTACAGCCAATGGGTAGCTAAACCACCAACCATATAACTCAAAGATCAATTCCATTGAGCGTGCAAACCCATCATCACATTAGTAATCATAAACCGAGATATCAAAGAAGATAACCATGTAGACACCAAGACTCCAACACCAGATCATGACCAAATCTGATTTGCCAAACATGTCCACAACGAGCACCATAGTCAAGGAATCCACAAGCAACACCACAAGAATGCTGAGTGACAAATCACATACCAACACTCTCATACAGAGAAAGCATCTCACCTCCTCATACCATGCCGAAGCACGCATGCAGAACTGCAACCATCTCATCCAGCAACACCCCAAAAGTCAGGGTCTAGAAAATAGTTCAACAGCAACTCCACATAATCAAAAGTTTTGCTTGATGTGTAAAACCTGCAAAACCACATAAAACATGCAAGTACAATACATCCTTAAAAAAGGAAACAACAATTCAAGAACTCCAGGCCCCCTTCAAGCCAATTCCAAAACCATCAATATGCACATGCATCCGAGAAAGAGATAGGCTATTTCAGAAGCTTTCAAACCATCTAATGATTAACTCCATAGCCTTCATGTATTCGAGGTAAACAGAATACAATGCCTTCCAACACCAAGAAATACCACCCAGCATAAGCACTCTCTTCCATGACTGAGACACAACCCAAGCTTCTCCATATCACCACGGAGCCTCTCACACAAAAACCCAATATGAAAGCTTTGTTGCAACACAACCACGAAGCAAAGAAATCCACCTCATACATTAAGGTTATACCGCTGCCAAGATAACCAACTCCATCTTCACCATCCTTCAAACTACGTGTTTTCTCTAAATACTACAAGACTTCCACTCACCAAAGGATCAATACATCAGCCAATTCCTCCAGATTTCCTCAAGCCTGACAGACTAAGAAATCTTCTCAGGAGAAATTCACAGAACCAGCAACCAAAAGAAGGCTCTGATACCACTTGTTGGGAAAAAATTGTCATCTCAAAAAAACCTCCAAGAACAGTAGTGCCTTCGGTAACTTTAATCAAAAACACATACAACTCTGTCACAAAGCGAAATCAAACACAGTTCAATTCCCAAATTAATCCTTCTAAGAGAAGCACATGTGGATTCAGTTTCAACAACTTGCATAAATAGATTCAACAAACAGAACCATTAGACATGAAAGATAGTACAGAAGATTAGAACACATAGATTTACGTGGGGAAAACCCTTTCGGGTGAAAAACCCCACACTCCAAAAGATCTGAGCCATTGTATTATTCAGCAACAAACAAAGTTACAATACAATCTCAGGCTCATAGCCCTTTCACAGAGATTACATCTTGTTCCATTCTGAAGATAGACTAGCAGCAACCCTGTTATGTTTCCCTCTCTCCTTTTTACATTTCCCTGATCAACCTCTCAGTTCATACAACCTTCCCACTGTTACAATACCCTCACACAATATACAGTGCAGATTAGCACGAGAGATCAACCAGGACACTTAATCTGGAGAGATTTCGGCAGCATAATCCTGCCTCAATCTTCCTCTCCGTCTACGTACTGCAAAATGTCCAATGTATATACTTCGTCTTCAGCAGACAGGAAACGGTTCATCTTCTGTAGATCAGTTCGTATTCCAACAGTCAAACCAACTGTCAACCGCTCTAACTTCTCCAATTCACTCATGATCCTCCAATGAACATCATACACATCAGCGGTCAACCAAGTCAGCGTCCTTCCAACCACGGTCCGCCTTCAAGTCTATCGGCACGACTTTGTCCATCGGCAAGAGTTCATAATGTCACATCGAACCCATAGGTCTCCCCGATGTCATTAAGCTCATACACCTTTCGAACCATCAGCAAGAGTCATATCGAGCGTAAACCTGTCGGCCAGACACACTTTATCGCTAAGAGTTCACACCGATATCCATCACGTGCAGCTCTATCGGCAAGACCATTGCTATCGGCAAGAGCTCTTATCGAACACAAATCCATCGGCGAGAGGAACACAATCGGCAAGAGTTCTCACCGATCGCAGACCCGTCGGCGAGACCACAAACATCGGCAAGAGATCATACTGAAAGCATACCTGTCGGCAAGACCAACAGTATCGGCGAGAGTTCTCACCAAACACAAACCCCATCGGCCAGACATGCTATGTCGCTAAGAGTCTTATAGAGCCTTCATGTCACCCTGACCAAATACCATCGGCCAGAGTCATACCGACATTCAACGGGAGCACCAACTGTCATAGGATCAGCCTTATCGACAAGAGAACAAGCATCGAAGAAGGTTTCACCGAGGTCCCATGTTATACCGACGAAAACACCTCATCAGCAAGACATGCTTTGTCGCTAAGACTCTCATAGAGCCTTCATGTCACCTCGACCAAATACCATCGGCAGGAGTCACAGCGATATGCATCAGGAACAGCTCCATCGGCAAGAGAACCACTATCGGCAACAAAACTGAAAACTCACAATGATAGCTCAAGTCACACCGATTACTTCCATCAGCAAGACAGACTAAATGTCACACCAATATCGGCCAGACTTCTATCGTCGGAGAAACTTACATCGATAGTTCAGGTCACGCTGATGACCCTCATCGCCAGGACATTCCAGAGGTCACACCGATATAGTCATGAAGGAACTTTACAAGGAGAATCCAGATCAAGCTGAGTCACACCGATCTCACAGATAGTTCAGGATCACTTAAGCAGATCGGCCAGACATCTTAGTGGTCACACCGAAATCGCTCACTCAGAGGTTTAGGCCTGTGGGATTGAGGCACACAATTCCAACACATATAATATGGTGGATGCATTGGTAAGTACTACAGCAGTCATAATTGCAGTTGGTTTCAATTAATAGCATTTCTCTAAAGCATCTGCAATTGTATTAAGTCTTGCATAGCTGAGTTGGCATTACAAATCTTATATCTTGAGGAAGAGCTCACGGATTGTCAGCATAATTAGACGCTCATATTGTTATATTATGTTGGAATGAAGTATGTATGTGAATTGTTTGTCAAAAGGACTCAGCTGTAACTGAATATCAGAATAGTTGTATCTCATGTTCAGTTGCATTGGAAAATCATTAAAGGACATTGCATTGCAATCTTATGTCAACTCAAACATTGTACTCATTCATTTAAGTCCTTGAGTACATGTTATTATTATTTGCATTCAAAGCACAAAACAAACTGATAAGCAGCCGTTTAAAGGAGTTACAATCAAACTGTTTGGCAAAATGTCCGAGGCGGAAAATTGAAAAATTACAACAATACAGCAAAGGGACATCTCACTTCCACATGACCAAATACTCCTTGTACTCCTTTTTGTGTGTCTTCTTGACTATGGTTTTCATCACCTACTCAATCTCCTTACTTTCTATAGTAAAACTTGTCTCCAATCCACTCCTCCAAAATTTGTACTCTCTTTTATCTCTTCAAGTTGCCCCTCAACATAAGGGTATAAGTCTATGATATTGAGCATAGGTGATATATATATATGTCTATGTCTATGTCTATATAAGACAGACATATATATATATATATATATAGACATAGACTTATCTATGACATAGACTTATTTATATATTTATATATATAGACAAAGACTTATCTATGACATAGACTTCTATAAATATATATATATATATATATATATATATATATATATGTCTATGTCTATATATATATATATATATATATATATAAGACACACACACATATATACATAAAAGTCTATGTCTACATAAGTATACATATATATATGTGTGTATGTATATATATATATGTATATATATATATATGTATATATATATATATATATAAAGACACACACACACACACATATATATATACATAAAAGTCTATGTCTACATAAGTATACATATATAAGTCTATGCCTATATATATATATAGAGACTAGTCTATGTCTATATATATATACCCTCTCATATGCATTTTTATCAAATTTGTGTAAGACCTTGCATGGCTTGAGCTTCTGCTTCAATTTGTTATGCATTCCCATAGGGAATCTCTCTTTGCATAGGTGTGCCAAGACCATGTCATGCTTGTACTAGGCTCTTCATATCCATGTGTTGCTTGTACTACGCATTACTCTTCATATCCATATGTTGTTTGTACTACGCATTACTCTTCTCGAACTACATGTGCACTTGTATGTGTGCATCACACATATCTTGCAAAATCTTCCACTTCTACACTCCTTTGCACTCTTGGAATGTCACATAATTCAACAACTCCTCTTGGACTCTACCCTTAAAACAATTTGGAATGGAGTTTTTCCAGTACTTATGTTCATTGAGCTGTTATAAGTGAACTTCGCTTCCACCAAGACTAAGTCCTGATGTGCAAGCTTTCCTCACACCAAACATGGCAATAGGATTATGTGGATCCTATTTACGTTTGACCATCTATTTGCAGATGATATTCCAAACTAAATTGCAACTTAGAACATATTCCACAACGTCCTCCAGAAGTGTCCTACAAAGTTGATGTCTTTGTTAGACACAGATGTTGAGTAACACAACTAATTGTTTCCCTATAAAACAGATTTGCCACTTGTGTAACATCATTAGTCAACTTGCATCCCCCAAAATGCACCATCTTGGAAAATCTATCTACAATCCAAGAACAAAGTCCATGCTCAAATTCTCCCATTGTTGCTCTAACACTAGCAAAGGTTGATACAATCCTATTTTTTGACTTATGCCTTTTACCAACTAGCAAATTCTATATCCTTGTACAAATTTTAGTACATCCATAGATATGCATAGACAAAAATAACCCTCACTTTGTTGAGCCATAATCTTATCCACACCGAAATGATCAACCAAGCCACCGCTATGCTCTACCTTGATCAGGTTCTCACACCTTGATCCTTTGGGAATGCAAAACTACATGCCCTTGAACAACAACCATTCTTGTAGCAAGTACTCCAAACAATGTGATAGATCTATGCATGCCTTCCATGCCTCCTTGAAGTCTTCATCTAGCACATACAACTTCTCCATGGAATCAAAACCTAGGACTCCCATACACATCTCATTCAACAAGAAACATCTTCTATTTAGTGTGTCTACAACTCAATTTGACTTCCTCCTATGCTTCAAGACAAATGCATAGCTCTACAAGAACTCTACCGAATTTCATATGCCATTGATTGAGCTTACCCTAACTGTTTTTGAATTGCAATGCATGGTCATCCATGTACGATATAATTTCCTTTGGCAACAAATAGTGCCTCCACTTCTTCAATACTTGTATGATCACATAGATCTCCTAATCATAAATTGAATCTTTCCTACATGCATCATTCAGCTTCACACTAAAGTATGCGATCAACTTGCCTTCCTAACTCAACACTACACCAATTGAACAGCAATCTGCCTAAAATACTTTGTTGGAATTAGGTTATGCCAATACCAACTACTCCGTCACCTTTTTCTTCAATAGCTAGAATCCGCTTTCAACTATCACAAACCAAAAAAAAATCCTTCCTCTCAACCCTCATTATCTCTATGATAGGTGGACAAATTTTGCTTAAGTTCCTTGTGAACTTCCTCTAGAAACTTGCCAACCCATCAAAATTGTGCACTTTAAAAGCACTCTTTGGTGATGGCCACTCAAGGATCGCCCTCACCTTCTCAAGGTCCATCTTCAGCCCCTCTTGGGATACCAAAAATCTCAAGCACACTGACTCTATTTTCATAAAGCTACATTTCCTCAAATTTACCAAAAACTTCTCCTTGTGCAATTGCTACAACACTTGTCTATTGTGCACCATGTATTCCTCCTTGGTCCTATTGAAAATCACAATATCATCTAAATACACAACAATGAACTTGACGAAAAAAGGCCTCAACTCCTCATTCATCAACCACATGAAGGAGCTTGGTGCATTCGTCAAACCAAATGGCATCACCAACCCTTCGTATAGTCCATCCTTCATCTTGAAGGTTGTCTTCCATTCATCGCCTTCTCTAATCCCACTCTTCAAGTCTATCTTCATGATGCATCAAACTCCACTCAAGCAATCCATTAAGTCATCTATCTATGGCAATGGGAATTTGCACATGATGGTGATTTTGTTGATGGACCTAGAATCAATGCACATCCTCCATTCTCCTCCTTTCTTTGGTGCTAGCATAGTATGTATAACACAAGGGCTCAAGCTTTCTATGATCAGCTCCTCGGCAAGCATCTCCTCCACTTGCCTCTTTACCTCCTCATTCTCTTACGATGTCATCCTATATGTCACTTTGTTTGGAAAACTAGATCCAAGGACCAAATCCATCACATTGACTTATGTTATGCATAAGCAGTAAACCATCAAGAATATCCTTTGACATGATATCCTTGTAATCACCCCATATCTCCAACTCCCACATAATTTCCTCCTTTCTTCCTTGTGCACTCTCCACTTGTGCAAGCTTTGAAATGAGTGCTTAACATACACACTCTTTCCTAACCTCTTTCAAAAATTGTTTTCCTAACACCAACAACACCCTCAAGATACTTTCCACCTCCACACCTAAATCCTTCAAAGGACTCAACTTGCACTTCTAGCCATCTTTCCACATGGACCCAATAACACATGTCAACGGGCCATTAGCATGATGTCACACAAGACCTCATCCTCATACCTACCTATCTTGAACCTAACCTTGCATTGCTCATTGAACAACAACTAATGTCCCTACAACAGCTAAGACACCTCGTATGGACTAGGATGTTCAATCCTATTTGTTAATGTTATAGCAGCTTAGGTAGCTCATTCCAGCTCAGCTCCTTCATGGATCATAAATTGTAAGATAGCCGTTGGCTATACAATTTATAATGGGCCGACATAAAAGTTTTTTTTGATTAGAAGATGCCGACCTTTGTAAGAGGATATTAGAAGACATTTAATGTGCTAGGCCGACATCTTTAAGGAGTTATGTAATTTTAATAGTCATTGAGGCCGACCTAATTTACACTCTTTATGAATATGTTTCTGGCCGACATCCTTTGTGTCATGTAGATAATATTTTATCTTGGGCCGACATTATGAGATGAGGAGGTGCGACCTCCCTAACCTGTATATATACACCTTGTCTCGCCCATTGTAACATGTTAGAAGAGTTCGGTTACTTCTGTTCTGTATCATCAAGGGAGAATATATCTTCAGGTGCGAATATATTAAGTGAAGAGCGAATTCAAGATACAGGGAAAATATATACTGCGCTATGACTCTAATCAGTGCGAACTTTATGAAGTGTGAAGATCATACAGTTTGAAGACCTTCCAGTGCAAAGCATCATAACAGTGCGAACTCAGCTGATGACTATATGCGAATTTGTCTATGATTCAAGTGCGAACTCAGCTGATGACTATATGCAAATTTGTCTATGATTCAAGTGCGAACTCAGCTGATGTCTATATGCGAATTTGTCTATGATTCAAGTGTGAATACAATAATACAAGGGAGAACATTCACAGTGTTGTGTGAATCCAAGATTGAAGAACATTCAGTGTTATGCGATTTCAAGTGCATGGGTTGAAGACCTCTCAGTACAGATTGAACATTATCAGATCTGTGTTCTGATATTTCCAGGTATGATCTAGAATTTGTTCTCTGTCATTCTTCATTACCTGATATCGGTCTAGTGTTAGACCTCATTGTTATTTGTAAATTTGCCTCTGTTGCATCAATATAAGAGAAATCTTTGTTGCTGGGTTTTTCTCCCTCAAGAGGAGGGTTTTCCCAGGGTATATGCTGTGTTATTTGTCTGATTTCAAATTAATTTTTCTGTGCATTTACATCTGATCATAAAATTCAACACTATTTAGGCCTAGTTTCCTAACCATCGCTATAGAAATAAGATTAATTGTGTTGTCACCATCATTAATCATTTTGCAACACTTAACTCTTGATTTGGAAATGGTCCTAACCCAATTCTTCCTTTGCATTGGTGTATTCTTCTCCTTTGTTGGCTTCACAAATACATGATTAATCATGAACACTTCACCACACTCTTATGTTACACCAAGTTTCCAAGACGGGGACGGCAAGGGACAAGGGGACGCATTTTGGGGACAAGGACAAGAGGGAGGCCATTTTTAGGGGACAGGTATTATGAAAATAAGGAAATTTTAAAAAATTATAGAAAATTTCAAATATTCATATGATAGCGTTGATGAGGCAATCGTCATATACATCATAGAACCTTAACATCTAATACTAGAGTTCTATTGATATTTATTATTTTCATTTCATAGAGAGCAACAAACAAATGAGATTGTATATATGGAAAAATTCAATATAGGGGCTAATTGATTGTTCCCTAGATTTTGATTTTAGTGAGCATTGTATATATGGAAAACAAAAGTGTGCTAAGTTTTATTCTAGCTCTACAAGATCTATACGGATTTTAGATTTGATTCATAGTGATGTTTTTAGTCATGTGGATGTACAATCACTAGGAAAACCTATGCATTGTATTTCTTTTATTGATGACTTTTCTAAGAAAACATGCTTAATCTTCCTCAATCATGAATCCAACGTCTTCTCAAAGTTCAAAAAGTACAAAACTCTTGTTGCGAAATAGAGACGAAAAAAATCAAGGTGTTGAGGATGGATAATAGAGGAGACAAAACGCTGAAAAAGAGAGCTAAAGTATGCTCAATAAAGCCAATTTGGCTCAAAAACAAATACAATTTGTGGTCTAATTAACAAATCTCCTACATCAGCTCTTGTTGACAAAACCCCCAAGGAGGCTTTGTCAAGAAAGAAGCCTTTGTTCCAAGTTTGCAGCATATCACGGTTTTTGGTTGTGAGGCATGTGTACATGTGCCTAAAGAGAAAAGATCCAAGTTCGATTTCAAAGAAAAACAATGTATCTTCATTGAGTACAATGGTGATGTGAAAGGGTACAAGCTTTGGAATCCTAGATTGGAAAGACAATGTAAAGTGGAAATGTGATCCTTAGGGAGATCAGATTCTCTCTTAAGCCTTTGCAACCTAAAGATGAAGATAAATTGTTGGAATTGATTGTCATTGATGTCAAAAGTGTATGAGAAATTGTTAGAATATTGTCATCGATGTTAAAGGCAAGAAGAGAACTTTGTCAATAGAAGAAATTGTATGCTGGACAAAGGCCAAAGACCACTAATCGATGTTCGAAGACCATGTAAAATGAGATTGACAAGAGTGGATAAAAGATGAAGTGGGTGAGTGGAGCAACAAAAGATATATCAATAATGAAATGAATCTATATCAATGATGAAGTAAATCAAATTCAATAAAGGAATAAGGGAATGAATAGAAGATATGTTATGAAGCGCTTCTTACATGATAAAAAAATTAATTAATTAAATAAAGATTAGTTTTAACCAAAAGTCACAAGGGTATGGTGAAGGGTTGTGTCTCACGATGAGACAAGATATATGAGAGAAGTCATTCCATGAGATGTTATGTGTGGGAAAGTTTTATCATTCAAAAGTGAGTGAGGAATGAAAAAAGGGAGGAAGGTTTTATCATTCAAAGAAGAAGTGTATGGAATTTGAATATGTAGCATGAAGTAAATAAGAGGAATATAGAAGAATGAAGTGATGAATATTATTAATTGAAAATCTGGTTAAAAATAGTCATGAAGAGCTATAACCATTGAAAAATAAGAAAATAATAGATCATTCAAAGGCAGCCATTAAGGAGAAATAAAAAGAAGAAAGAAAAAGTATTAAACAGCAGCAATTAGTCTTAACAAAAAGACATCCATTTAAAGAGTTATCTCTTCTCAAAGAGATGCAACTCTTCATTGAGATGTAAAGACATAAATAGATGTGTGTGGAATAAAAAGGAAGATCTATTAGTCAAGAGAGAAGTGTGCGGAGGATAAAAATATATATTATTGTGGATATGTATAAAAAGACAGTGATCAAGTTTGAAAAGGCAGCAATTATTATTTAAGAGGAGTCATGACTATTTGAAGGGACATTATCTTTGAAAGGATGTATCTTTTCATAGAAATATGAAGATATAAAAGGGAATAGGAAATGTGTGAGGAGAGTGGAATAAATGTAATATCATACATATTAGAATAATATCTTTCTATTTGTGTTGTTAATAGTCATCTCGTTGTTTCTAACTTCATCTCTTGTTAATGATTGTTTCTTTTAAAAACATCATCTCTTGTATTCTATTTAAAGAACTTCCGTTTCTTTGTTTAATGAACAACATCGATTCTTTGTAACATGATATGGTATCAGAGCTCAAGAAAATAATTTTTTCAAAAAATTTATAATTTCTTTTTGAAATTATTTTGTTTAAAGTTTTTCGAAACAATTTTGTGCCTATCGTGATTTTCTAAAGTCTCTGGAAAAAAATCGCGAGCAGTATCAAAGTGGGAGATTTTGGGCACCAAAATTTTTTCTTCTGAGAAAAATTTTGTGGGTCTAATCGAGGGTTTTTTGTTGGTTGAAGAAAACAAACGCCATCAAAGAGTCACACGAGTCGAAAAAAAACGACCCAGAAACAGGTCGCACGCGTAGAAGACGGGCTAAACCCGACATGAGAGGTCGCGCGGAAGAAGAAATCCGCCCACGAAAAAACTCCAAGAGTCGGCGTCCACACAAAGTCGCACGAAAAGAACAAAGCAACGCATGAAAAGAACAAGCGCCAGAAATGAAGAATGCGGGCAAAAACTAGGTCGCAAAATGAAGAATGCGGGCAACAGATCGTGTCCAAAAAAGAAGGTAAAAAAACGCAACAATAGAGAGCATAAACATGCGGCTAGAAACACACGACCCTAATCACTCGAAACTGGAGTGAAATCGCACCCAGGTCTTACAGCAGGAGAGTTGAAATTTTTGTGATAAAACTCACGAGAAAATAAAAATTAAATCAAAACCCTCGATTTTCTCAACAACAAAAAACAATCTTCAAAACTCTTGAAAAAAAAATTCTTTCGAATTTTTTTTAGAAGACCATTTTTTTTAAAAACTTGTGCTCTGATACCATGTTACAAAGAATCGATGTTGTTCATTAAACAAAGGAACGAAAGTTCCTTAAATAGAATACAAGAGACGATGTTTCTAAAAGAAACAATCGTTAACAAGAGACGAAGTTAGAAACAACGAGATGACCATTAACAACACAAATAGAAAGATATTATTCTAATAATACAAGCAGATTTGTGAAGAAGGTAAGTGTGTGAGACACAAAGATATATCATTCAAGAACAAGAAGATTTAAGAAGAAGAATATATGCAGATTTGTGCATGAAGATTGAAGAAGAAGAATACATGCAGATTTGTGTATGAATATTTAAGAAAGAGAATATATGCAGATTTGTGTGTGAAGATTTTGAGGAGAATATAAAAGGAGATCATTAAAGGTTATTTGTAAAGAAGATTTATTCTCAAGAAGACAAGATTCTATTGAAGAGGTTGGTGCCTCATATCAAAAAGATTGGTGTCTCTTGCTGAGTTGGTGCTCAATTGTGGGGATTGGTGTGTCCAATGGATTGGTGCCTACAAATTCTACAAGTGGGGATCGCTGTCTCTAGTGGGTTGGTGCTTAAAAATTGTATAAGAAGGGATTGGTTTCTCCTGTAGATTGGTGCCTACAAAGATTGTAAGAAGTTTTATATAAGCATTATTTTGCCATGGTTTTCTCCTGTAAAGGTTTCCATGTAAATTGTGTGTTTCTCTTGTGTTGCATAATTGTTAGATCTTATGCAAATGATATTGCAATATTGATATTATTATGGTTGTTAGTTTGAAAAAGTAAAAGATTATATTATACTAATTCACCACCCCCCCACCCCCCTTATAATCGTATGCTCATCATAAACTTAAGTGCAAATTAAGGCACATGCACCTAAGGTTGGACAAACAATCCAACAAGGACCTGATAAAGAGGATAATTTAAAAAGCGAACCAATGGAATCAGAGGAAGAATAACCTCATAACCCACTCATGAGAGGGTCCAATTGGGAGAGAAAGCAACCAGAAATCTATAGCCAACCAAATTTACATTGCATTTTTGCTTTGTCTACCAATGATCATGAGCCTAGAATTGCTAAGGAAGCAATGGAGTCTACAACCAAAAAGTCATGGGAAAAGGCCATGGTTGAAGAGATGGCTGCATTGGAGGAGAATTTCGCATGGGACTTGGTGAAACTAAGGATAAGAAACTTATTGGCTACAAACAAGTTTTAAAAAAAAATTCAGTTCAAATGGCAAGATTGAGAAGTACAAGGCAAGGTTAGCGGCTAAGGGTTATTCTCAAATAGAGGGAATTGATTTTTCTGAGATCTTCTCTACTGTTGCTAAGCTTACATCTATTTGTTATACAATAATGTTGTGTTTGACCTTAAAGTTGAACAAATGGATGTTAAGACAACTTTCTTGGATTGACATTTGGAGGAGATCTACACATCTTTGCCAAAGCTCTGTGTGGTAAAGGGTAAGGGGAACATGGTTGGCATGTTGAATAAATCTATCTATGGTGTAAACTCTAAAACAATTCCCCTAAATGTGGTATCAAAAATTTAGTTTGTTTGTTTTGAAGTTGAGATTTCTTTAAGCTAAATCAGGTCACTCTGTTTATTATAAGCATATGGGTAAAAAGTTCAGTGTTATCATTCTTTATGTTGATGGCATGTTGATCAATAACCATAAGATGATCAGGGTTTTGAAATCTTAACTTTCAATACAGTTTGATATGAATGATTTGGGGTAGTAAGTTTATCTTAGGGATGGAGAGCACAAGGGATAGAGCTAACATAGAACTTTGGGCCAGTCACAATAAGCATGTTAATTCTATCTTGCATCAGTTCAGGATGTAGGATTGCAAACTAGTGAGTGTTACAATTCCTGTGGGAACAAAGCTTTCAATCAAGCAATATCCCTCGACACCATCAGAGATAGAGAACATGAGTCCTATCTTTTATGAGAGTGTAATTTACCAGTAGTCTTATGTAAGCTATGGTCTACACTAGACCAAATATTGCCCAAGCAATGGGGGTCCTAAGTGGGTATATGTCCAAACTGGGCAAGGAGCATTGGACTGCAGTGAAGAGGGTTTCCAAGTATCTTTGAGACATAATATGAGCGTTCAATTTGCTACCAAGGAAGTCCAAACTTGAGCAGAACAATGGATATATAGGAATTTGTGGATTTTGATTGGGTGGTTGATGTAGATAGAAGGAATCTACAAGTGGTTATCACTTTATCGTATTTAGTGGTGTAATCAGTTGGATTGGCAAAAGATAAGTTTCGGTTGCTCTTTTGACGACAAAGGTAGAATACATAGCAGCTATCCATGCCTATAAATAGACAATGTGGCTCCAAAGATTGTGTTCAAATGTTGGGATGAATCAATATATAGTGTGACAACCAAAGTACCATTAGCTTGGCAAAAAACCCTACATGTGTGGACAAAACATATTGATGTGCAATATCAATTTGTTTGTGACATGGAGGACAAGAAGGTTATGGTCTAGAAAGTGGATATTTCTGTGAATGTTGTCAATGCATTGATGAAGCTTGTGAGCATAACGAAGCTTAGGTGGTGCGGGATGGCTATGGGGATCAAATCATAGCATTAGCTCACTACGTTGAGAACCTCTTATGATTCTTGCAATTTATATAACAAGTGGGAGATTGTTAGGTGTACATAACTAGATTTGAACACCTTGCAAGTACTAGGTCTATATGTATTATTTATTACTTGTAAAGTATTGTAAATCAAGTGCACATAAGAAAAAGGCACCCCACTTAGATGGAATCTTAAGATTCCATTGTTGACACTTTCACCATGTGTCCTTGGTCTTATAACAATTGTAAGAAGTCATTCAATAGGAGTTACTATGTGGACCATGTCTAGCATTTTTATCCAATTATTTATAGCCATATATAAGAGGTGTGTAAGAGATATTATTGCACCCACATTGAACACTTGGGACTTACATTGCACCTCATTGGTCATAGGGGCCAACCAAGGAGTTACTTTCTAAGTTGGGGGAGTTACTCTTGGAGAAGTGCACATGGATTGGACTTGCATGATTTGGTCCAAGTATTGGATCAGGGTTTTGAGCCCATGGTTTTGAAAACTATTCATTGTTTCCTAAGTCTCCTTGGCCTATATATTGAGGGCTTGGGATGGAAATTGTATGTTTAGTCTTATGTAGGATTATGTTGTTGGAATTCCTCCAAATTCAGAGTGTATATCTCCTATGAAGCATTAAGACTCTGCTATTGTATTGTAACACTTGTTGCTGTATAATAAACTGGGTGTGTGATTTGGGGGTTTGGGTTTTTCCCTTTCCAAGGTTTTCCCATAGCATATTATGCATTATGGTTTTTATATTCCTTTTCTTCTCTTCTTCCTTTCTTGTTCTTTATCTAGTGTCACTACTCTACTGAAAATTTTATTAGATCCCATATACTTGCATTGCTCTCCTAACTGGATTAGCTAGGAATTGTCATATGTCATGTCCCTCCAATCGCAACTTATTCTTATTAATAGAGGCAACAATAATATTCAACAGAGATGGTATAAAATCAGGCCCGCTAACTTATATAGAAGAGACGTATACATCTTCCATGATTGGCATATGGGGTGATGGGAATAAGTGTTTGAAAATCTACCACTATCTCCCTTTTGAAGTCATAACCACAATTAACATCATAGCAATTCATAAGACAAAAGATAATAATTTATAAATAGAGCAGTGATTAAAAGTATGTGAAGAAAAGCAGCAAAAGACAAAGAGATAGAAAAGACAAAAATGAATAAGACAAGATTAAGCGGCTACGATTCATAAGGTAATGAATTGTTATTTAATTATGTGAAGGCTACGATTTATAGAAGGCAAACGCTTGAAGACAATACAAGGAAGATTAAATAAACTAATTGTTACCAAAGAAGCAGCGATTCACTAGGACACAAATGAAGTAGCGCTTCACTAAAAGACAGCGATTATAGAAAAGGCAGCGATTACTATTTGAAGAAGTATTAAGATTAATATATGTAAATAGCAGCAATTAGTTTAATGGAGGAATTATTAACAAAAAGATATGTCTGTTGGGATGAATGCATATGGTGAAGGGTTATGTCCCTCAGCCCATCGTAGGATATAAGGAAAAATAATAAGAACTCTGACTAGGGGAAAAAGAGCAGATACCTGAATATGACACAATTGATGGAAAGAAATAGTAAAATATTCTGAACAGAAAAGACATCTACCGCAGTTCAAGATCAGAATTTGTGGTGGGATAAGAGGATATTTTGGAACACAAAACAAAGTCTATCATGAGAAATCAGAGTGGGGAAAAAGGAGCAGCAAGTCATGTAAACAGAGATGGGGAGATATATATATATAGACCTAAGAAGGAGACCAGCATTCATATAGCATCAGAACATTAATACAATATCTTAGATTTGGAGGAAAGAGTATGATGAATATGAAGATGGCTCGAGGAGAAATATATGAAGGCAAAGGATAAGTCAATTACAAGGGAAGTAAGCTAAGTATATATGTGTATATATGATAAAATATAAGTATATAGATAGATAGTGTACGATTATGCAATAATGATGCTTTCAGCAATTGTTGAACCTTTTAAGTATGATGCTTTACTCTAAGTATAATAGATTCTTATTTGTTTGATCTACCCTAACGATATCCTCTAAGTGTTAAGAACAGATCATCGATTAAGGGGAAGAACATACAGACCAGGTGACAAAGGAGCATCTATCTAAGTTCATCGCCCCAGACTGCTATTCTTCTACAACTCATTGTTTACATGTGTATGCATATTGCTTATATGTTAATAAGAATATTTAATGAATAACTTTTCATGATTGAATATATGAAGTGCACTAATATCAATAAATAATAATCTAGTTGAGTGTTTGAATCTGCCTGGAAACCTGCTTCGGGGAAGAGGCCTGGGCGAACGGTGAGTACCTAGAGATTCCGCTTATAGCCGCCCAACCTTTAAGGAAAGGATGGGCCATGGAGAGGTGGAAGAGCCAAGACCCCTCAAGGTGCCCCACCCGTTCCCACAAGTGGGCAAGTGTTTTTCTGAGGTCGGGGCATGGTTGGGGAAAGCAGGTACAAGTCACCAACAAGGAGAGTTGTGATATACAACCTCTTAGGTTGGTATATGGCTTTGGGCAGACCCACCATGTCACTCCTCCTAGTTCACATTAGGTTGCATCATTGATAATCTATAAATGTGTTGCCATGGATTAATGCTAACAAATGTATATGTGCATATTTGGGAATGTTGTTCATATGGTGAATGTAGGTTTCAATCCAAGAGTACATCATTAAAGAGTTATTTATTTGATAAGGCGAAAACCCTAGCCCTAGTTTGTGGAATTTGTGATCAATAAGCGAATTCTAGGGCATATTAGGACAAGGGACATTACAATGGTATCAAAGCATCTTTCCTGCCATCTTGTGTATGCTTCATGCTTCCTATGAATGTGTATTCAAGTGTATTCAAGTGTATACCCTGCGACTTATATGTATTCAAGTGTATACCTTGTGACTTATGTGTATTCAAGTGTATACCTTGCGACTTATGTGTATTCAGGTGTATACCTTGCGACTTATGTGTATTCAAGTGTATACCTAGCAACTTATGTGTATTCAAGTGTATACCTTTTGACTTATGTGTATTCAAGTGTATTCAAGTATATACCTTGTGACTTATGTGTATTCGAGTGTCTTCAAGTGTATACCTTGTGACCTATGTGTATTCAAGTGTATACATTGTGGCTTATGTGTGTTCAAGAATATACCTTGTGGTTATGTGTATTCAAGTGTATACCTTGTGGCTAATGTGTATTCGAGTGTATTCAAGTGTATTCCTTGCAACTTGTGTGTATTCAAGTGCATACTTTGTGGCTTATGTGTATTCAAGTGTATCCGAGTGTACACTTTGCAAAATACATGCTTTGTGACTTGCATGCACCCGTGTCTATCCGTGTATTCATGCGACTTACGTATTTAAGTGTATATTTTACAACTTACATGTATTCATATGGATGCTTTGTGACTTCATCTACTCATGCGTATACATCACGTATTATTCGCATATATGCTTTATGCTTCTTGTGTATACTCTATGTATTACATGTATTCATACCTCATATTTATACTTTATGTATCACATGTATCAAGGTGTTACTTCATGTATCTTCAACAAGATGTGTTCTTATAATTACTTTATGCTTAAAAACTATGAAAAAAGTAAAAAAGTTGTCTGTTAAGTTGTTGGTTGCTTGCGTGCTTGAGCTACTTGCTTGTCTACTCGAGTTGGTTGCCTACTTGCATGAGTTGGTTGCTTGTATGCTTGAGCTACTTGCCTACTTGCTTGAGCTGGTTGTCTACTTGCTTGAGCTGGTTGTTCGCGTGCTTGAGCTACCTGCTTGTCTACTTGAGCTAGTTGCCTACTTGCTTGAGCCGGTTACTTGCATAATTGAGCTACCTGCTCGTCTACTTGAGCTAGTTGCCTATAGGGTTGAGCTACTTGTGTGTGTCGTTGAGGTAAAATGGTATGATTCAGTAAATCAAATACACTTCCCAAATACTTAGTACCTAACATAGAAGAAAAGATGATAGCCTCCAATGGAACTAAAAGATGGAATATGGAATTGGATAAATAAGGTAAAACTATAAATTTAAAGCTAAACTCTTTAACATCCCTTTAGTTTTTCAATCACATAAATTTATATCTAAGCATGGGAGCGACAGATACTTGACCATGTTGATGTTAGCAACTTTGGGTTCAATTCTTCCAGCCCCAATTGAAGATATAAATTATTTATATGTGTAAATGGCAACCTTATTTTTGGACGACTTCCTTGCATCATTCTTCCTTGGCCGACCTTCATTGTAATTCATTATTATTAATTGTATTTATTTCTTGGTGGCCGACCTAGTTTATTGAAAGGGTGCGACTTATCTAGCAATGTATTTATATGAGGTCATTTCCCCTCATTTGCAATCAAGAAAGTTCGATCTCCTTCTCCATTAAGTGCAAGTTCTTCAAGAAGAGTAGTGTGAATTCATATAGGAGCAGATTGTGAGTCTATTCAAGTGCAGATTGAAGGGCAGATTATTAGTGTGTGTTACAGCCATTGCCGGTGCTGTTTATTGGCCTTGTGTGTGGCCTCATTGTAAAGAGACTTGTTGTCATTACTTATATATATAAGAGATATATTTGTTACTGGGTTTTTCTCCCTCAAGAGGAGGGTTTTCCTAGGGTATCTGCTATGTTATTGTGTCTGATTTTGAATTAATTTTTTGTGCATTAAATCTGATCATAAAACTAACAAACCAAAACACTATAAGCTCCTCATTAGGAACAAACTTGTTGATTTTTGCAGCTATGTGACTCATCTTCCAGCCACGACTTGCAATGAAGAATAAATTATATTTATAGCCTAACGGCTATTTATTTTATTGAGGAAATCAAGTGAAGAGGCGCTTCACTCAAGGCAACAATAAATCCAAATTGGGCTGACCTTCCTTGTATAATGATTTATTTTATTTGTAATTATATTTCTTATTGAGGCCGACCTTGCACATGAAGAGGTGCGACTTCTCCATAATCATGTATATATACAAGCTCACTTCCTTTCATTCTATCATCAAGCAAGTTCGTTCCTTCCTTCATTCAAAGTGCGACTTCATCCAAGAGCATTATATTCAAGTGCAGATTGTGAATTTACTTAAGAAGCAGAATTCGATATCAAGGAAAGTCAGATTGTTATCTATTATTGCATCTAGAGTTGATGTTGTAGATTGGCCTTGAGATTGGCCTCTTTGTAAAAGGGATTGTTGCCATTATTTATATATATAAGAAAGAGATTTATTGCTGGGTTTTTCTCCCTCAGGAGGAGGGTTTTCCCAGGGTATCTGTTGTGTCTTGTGTTGAATTTTTGAATTAATTTATGTGCATTCAATCTGATATTAAAACTTAACATGGTATCAGAGCGGGTGTGAAGTAAGATCTTCATCAGATTGTGCATTATAGCGATACTCTCTTTTCTCTCTCTCATTGTTGAGTAATTCTATCTCTTCATCAAGATGGTAAACGGGTTGAAGATTGAGGATAGGCTTGAGGGAGCATCAAACTTCACTTCATGGAGGTTCAGAATCATGCTCACCTTGGAAGAGAATGATTTGGCTGAGTTTGTGAAGACCAAAGTTCCCGAACAAGAGGAGGAAGAAGAGAAGTTGCAATGGAGGAAGAAAGATATCAAGGCAAAGAAGATGTTGGTTGATTCCGTAAAGGATCATATTGTTCCTATCATCTCTAAGATGAAGACAGCAAGGGAGATGTTCAAGTCTTTGGAGGAGATGTATGAAATCAACAACACGAGTCGGGCTCTTGCATTGAAGCAACAACTCCATCATGTGAAGATGGCGAAAGGAGAATCGGTTATTGCTTACTTCATGAAGATTTCGGAGTTGAGAGATCAGCTCTCTACAATTGGCCATGTGGTAGATGACAAGGACTTGACCATGCTTGCCCTCAATGGTCTTCCTTCATCATGGGAGTCTTACATTCAAGGGATCAATGCAAGATCGAAACTTCCTAAGTTTGATCAGTTGAGAGCAGATTGCATTCAGGAGGAGTCTAGATTAGCTGCAAGAGGAATTGGTCAAAGCTCCACTAATGAGGAGATTCATGTTCTTGCCACCCATTCATCGAAGAAGAAAGGAAAAGGTGGAAAGAAAGGATACTTCAAGAGAAATAGAGATAAGGAATCCGATGGTGCCCCCACATTCAAGAAGAAGAGAGACCTTTCTAAGATTCAATGCTTTAGATGTGACAAGTATGGTCATTTTGCTAAAGAGTGTCCCTCTAGGCCTAAGCAGCAGGCTACCATAGCAAATGTTGGTGAAGTTTCTCCACAGAAGGATTCTTGTGATTACTTATTCTATTCGGCTTTGTCAAGCAGCGTACCTACCGACACCAACACTTGGTTAATTGATAGTGGTGCCTCTCGCCACATCACTGGATTTCGGACTCACCTATCTAACTTGGTGGAGAGAGATTCTAGTGAACAAGTTATCATTGGAGATGATGCAAGTTACACAGTGAAAGGAGTCAGGACCTCTACTCTTCACCTGGATTCCGGCGTTACCCTACAGCTGAATGATGTACTATTTGTTCTAGGCATCAAGAGAAACCTTGTTTCCATTTCAGCCTTGGAAGACAAGGGATACCAAGTTGCATTTTCAAAGGGTAAAGTTCTTGTGTGGACAAAGAACTCAAGTATCAAGACTACTCGTGTGATCGGAGTTCATCATGAGTGCCTCTACAGGCTATGCACTCGACCACTTCAGGCGTTGGTGCATGATTCCTCAAGCTTGTGTGATCTTTGGCATCGAAGATTGGCTCACCTTCACTTTCGAGCCCTACCTATCATGGAGAAAATGGTCTTAGGCCTTCCAAAGTTCGATCAGGAGCACGAAGGTACTTGCAAGGGCTGCACTTTGGGTAAGAATACTAAAGGTCCATTTCTTAGTAGAGAAAGTAGATCCAAAAGTATTCTAGATCTCATTCACTATGATTTATGTGGACCAATGTATGTTGCTTCTTCGAGTGGTTTCTTGTATTATATTCTTTTTATTGATGACTACTCTAGAAAGACTTGGATTTACTTCTTGAAATCTAAGGAATTTGAGGAAGTTTTAGAAAGGTTCAAGGAGTTCAAAGCTAAGGTGGAAAATCTTTCCGAGAAGAAAATCAAAGTTCTGAGATCCGACAATGGAGGAGAGTACACTTCTGGGAGCTTTCAGAATTACTGCATTGAAGCTAGGATTAAGAGGGAGTTCAGTGTCCCTTACAATCCTCAACAGAATGGTGTTGCTGAATGGAAGAACAGGACTATTGTGGAAGCAGCGAAAGCCATGATCCATGACCAAGATCTTCCAACATTCCTTTGGGCAGAAGCATCCAGGACAACTATCTATGTTCAGAACAGAAGTCCCCACCGAATCCTGGAAAACATGACTCCTGAAGAAGCCTTTACTGGGAAGAAGCCAGAAGTGAGTCATTTGGGGATCTTTGGATGTCCAGTTTATGTTCATGTACCGAAGGAAAAGAGAACAAAGTTGGAACCTTCTGGCAAGAAGGGGATATTTGTAGGTCACAGTGAGACAGCTAAAGCTTACAGAATCTACATTCCAGGTCAGAAGCTAATTAAGATCAGTAGGGATGTTACATTTGAGGAAGATGTTGCATTCAAAAGATCCAAGGTAACTTAGATGGAGATTGATCATGAAGAGCCTTCACAGGATATGGAAGTTGACTACTCTCCTGAGATTCAGAAGGAGGCTCCTGAACCAAAAGAAGATAATGATCCTGTTGAGCCCTTGGAACCTACTGATGGGCCTACTGATATTGTGATTGGGAGAAAAAGACCTCTTAGGGCTAGGCAAACAATGCAGGAGGCAGAAAGGTTTGCAGCTCCAGGGGGAACCTTTAGAGAAAGCAAGAGACCTCACAAGTTCTCTAGTTATGTTGCTTTGATGAGTCAGATTATTGAGTCCAAGCCTTCCAGTGTTGAGGAAGCTTCTAGTCAACAAGTTTGGAAAGATGCTATGACAGAGGAGTATTAGTCAATTCTCAAGAATGATGTTTGGGACATCGTTCCTAGACCCGAAGGCAAATCTGTGGTATCTTCAAAATGGCTCCTCAAGATCAAGCATGTGGCTGATGGGAGCATTGAGAAGTACAAGGCAAGATTCGTGGCCAGGGGGTTCTCACAAAAAGAGGGAGTTGACTATGAAGAAACATTGCTCCAGTTGCTCGCTATACTTCTGTCAGAACCATTATTGCCATTGCTGCATCTAGAGGATGGAAGATTCATCAGATGGATGTGAAGACAGCTTTTTTGAATGGTGTGATTGAGGAAGAAGTCTATATTGAGCAACCTAATGGATTCGAGGTACATGGGAAGGAGTCTCATGTTTGCAGGCTGAAGAAGGCCTTGTATGGTCTTAAGCAGGCGCCTCGTGCATGGTACGAAAGGATTGATCATTATCTGTCAAGCTTGGGCTTCCTCAAGAACAATACTGCCTCGAACCTATACTTTAAGGTAATTGATGGTGAAGCATTGATTTTGGTCCCGCATGTTGATGATTTGATCCTTACTGGTGAAGAGCACCTCATTATCAAATGTAAGGAGTTGGCTTCTGAGTTTGAAATGAAGGATCTTGGGCTCATGCATTACTTCCTTGGCTTAGAAGTTTGGCAAAAACCAGATGAGATGATTCTAAGTCAAGGGATGTACACTATTGATATTCTGAAAAAGTTCGGCATGTTGGATTGCAAATCTATGTCTACGCCTATGGAGACCAACTTGCACAAGTTGAAAGAGGTTGCAACTAGTTCAGATCTGGTGGATCCCACATTGTACAGGCAGTTGATTGGGTCCTTGATGTATCCAATTAACACTAGACCAGATATCTATTATGTTGTGAGTGCACTTAGTCAGTTCATGTGTGAACCGAGACAGATACATCTTGTTGCAACTAAACATATCCTGAAATACTTGCGTGGCACAATTGGATATGGGCCAAGATATACTTCAGATGCAGATTTGAAGTTGCATGGTTATGCTGATTCTGATTGGGTAGGATGTGTCACTGATCGGAAGAGTACCTCTGGATGTTGCTTCAGTTTGGGATCTGCCATGATATCCTGGTGCAGCAGGAAGCAGTCATCTATAGCTTTGAGTATAGCAGAGGCAGAGTATATTGTAGCTTGTGTGGCAGCTCGAGAAGCAATGTGGCTTCGTAAGCTCCTTGTAGGATTGTTTGGGCAATCAATGGATCCTACTATCATTCATTGTGATAACCAGAGCTATGTGAAGCTTTTTGTCAATCCTGTGTTTCATGACAGAACCAAGCATGTTGAGATCAAATACCATTATATTAGAGATATGGTATTGAGGAAAGCTATACAGTTGAGGTATATCAGCACTGATGAGCAGACGGCAGACATTCTCACCAAGCCTCTCTCCAGGATAAAGTTTGAGTACTTTCGAGATAAGCTTGGTATGGTGGAGAATACAGCCCTAACTGAGAAGAAGTCTCAATATTAGTGATCCTCATTAATGAGTTCTTCTCTGTGAGAGAAGTTCGAGATGAAATCCCTTGATTAATGAGTTCTTCTCTATGAGAAAAGTTCGAGGCGAAATCCCTTGATTAAGGAGTTCTTCTCTGTGAGAGAAGTTCGAAGTGAAATCCCTTGTTTCCACCCTCTGGGAGAGCCATGGTGGATGTCATGTGTGTGACTCCATGACAGCATCACGTGAGAGAGTTCGTGATGATTTTTTCTTGTACTTGTGTTTCACCCTCTGGGGGAGCCATGGTGAATGTCACGATGAGGTGACAACATCACGTTGAGTGATGGGCACTTGTACATACCATCTATGGGAGTAGCCATGATGGTTGATATCACGATGAGGTTATATGTCTTTTGCAGCTGGAAGTATTCCTCCCTAGCTGAGAGGGAGTGTTGATTTTTGCAGCCACATGACTCATCTTCCAGCCATGACATGCAATGAAGAATAAATTATATTTATAGCCTAACGGCTATTTAATTTATTGAGGAAATCAAGTGAAGAGGCGCTTCACTCAAGGCAACAATAAATCCAAATTGGGCCGACCTTCCTTGTATAATGATTTATTTTATTTGTAATTATATTTCTTATTGAGACCGACCTTGCACATGAAGAGGTGCGACTTCTCCATAATCATGTATATATACAAGCTCACTTCCTTTCATTCTATCATCAAGAAAGTTCCTTCCTTCCTTCATTCAAAGTGCGAATTCATCCAAGAGCATTATATTCAAGTGCAAATTGCGAATTTACTTAAAAAGCAGAATTCGATATCAAGGAAAGTCAGATTGTTATCTATTATTGCATCTAGAGTTGATGTTGTAGATTGGCCTTGAGATTGGCCTCTTTGTAAAAGGGATTGTTGCCATTATTTATATATATAAGAAAGAGATTTATTGTTTTATTGTTGGGTTTTTCTCCCTCAGGAGGAGGGTTTTCCCAGGGTATCTGCTGTGTCTTGTGTTGAAATTTTGAATTAATTTCTGTGCATTCAATCTGATATTAAAACTTAACAAAACTTGCCTCAAACCTTGTTTTAATGTTTACACAAAATGAAACATACCTTATCTGAACATCTAAGTCATTTACACAAATGCAAAAGTGATTTGGCATAGTTTGCAAGTTGAAGTTTGCAAGTTGCAGGTTGTGTTAGTTTTAGATCAGAAATGCAAATAAGCAGAAAAGACAACACAGATAACACTTAACACAGAATTTTTACCCTGGGAAAACCCTCCTACTCGAGGGAGAAAAACCCAGCAAGATATCCTCTCATAAATCAGAAATATAAGTACAGAAATAGCACTCAAAATCAGGCCCTAGAAAGGCCGAATCTCATACAATGGATCTGCACTTGTATATAGTGTGATTTCTTTGAATACACAAAATATTTACTCTTCTTCTTGAGACGAATCTGTTGCTCTTGAAGGGCGAACCTGCTGCTGAAGAAATTCGAATTGGAATAGAGTGAATTGATACTTAATGTGGAGACACCTTCTCCTTTATATAGCAAGCTAGGTGACCTTTCTTCTAGGGCCGACCTAGAAAGTATAATATTTGTTTTACAAAAAGAAAGGCCAACTTTCCTTTGATTAATTTCTCTTAGGGAAATACCTCCCGACGCTACAAAACACTAGCACTCCTTTTTAGCTAGGGAGGTATTCTCAAATATCCTCGTCATGGAGTCTCTCAACATGACATCCACAATGGCTACACCCAATTGTGGAAAACACAGCTCAATCTCAGAGATGTGATCTTATACAAGGGCTTTCACCTCATATTTTTTGGTCTCAAAGAAATATACACTACAAGGGCTTTCACCTCATATTTCTCCGTCTCAGAGAAATATACACTGTAAGGGCTTTCACCTCATATTTCTCCGTCTCAGAGAAATATACACTACAAGGGCTTTCACCTCATATTTCTCAATCTCAGAGAAATATACACTACAAGGGCTTTCACCTCATATTTCTCTGTCTTAGAAAAATATACGTTACAACAAATCTTAATGATGTTGTGACTCCCTTTGGAGCTCCAATTACCTGCATCAACCTCCTAGCCTCCCCGTCCAAGATTGTCTGCAATGCTTTCCATAGAGGAATGGTTTCCAACGCACACCTCCAGCACTACTGACTTGTGAGAGTCCAGGACTGTCCTCCTCGACCTCATCCCAAATCACCCTATTCTTAATAGGTTTGCGGTGCTACCAATGTCAAAACAAGGTTGACTGCCTTGTGCAATTCCGTTCTTTGCAGCTAAAGAAGCCTTCCAAAGACTTAGCATCCGTCCTTGCAACACTGCAACCCACTTAGCCGACGCCTTCACTTCTTCTCAGTGAGTCACTCTAGTTCCTCGAGACATAGGACTCCATTTTGTTGAACACAGAACTCCCTCTTGATCCCTACCTCAATATAGAGATTACAAAAAATCCTTTGGAAGTGAACTCCCCTCCATTAACGGATCTCAAAACCTTAGTCCTCTTCTCGGACATGTCATTGTTTTACCCAACTCGCAAAGAACCGAAAACTATTTTGCTTTTCACAACTCTCAATCCAATAGCCATAAACATGTCTTCTCCAATGATCTTTGATAGGAACCTCACTGTTTTCCACAATTCTTTCTAGGGCTGCCAATAGTTGACCATGCAAGAACCATAGACTGTTGTTCCAAATGAGGAGGACAAGATTTTTGTCGTACCGTTGTTTAGTGTCTTCATCCTTCTCAATCTTCTTTGCTGATGCAAACTCTCAATCCAAGGCTAACCCAACCTTGTGCCCTCGAGAGAAGTCTCCAGTGAAGGAGTTATGTGCCACCAACTCAGTCCCAAGGCTGCAAGCTATGTCTTCATATTTGTTCATTTCTCCAGCTGGCATGACTTCCTCACCGGATGCCTCAAGCTCTTCCTCCCTTTGAATTCCTTATGCAATCTTTGATAATTAATCCATCATCCTTTTTCTCCTCGATCCATCTTGCATTTTAAAGAGATTAATAATAGTTCATAAAATCAAACTACCCCTGATACAAATGAAGCATGTAGTCATATAGCAAATATCATTAGATAGAACAATTAAAGGAATAATAGAACTTATCTTTGTTGATTCTGATATCACTCAATTTCTGCTCTTGGAAATGCTAATCACTGCACTCAATATGTAAGTCGTTGCTCTTTATAATATCCATCATTATTGTTTATATCTTGTTTTATCTCTTTTGACTTTTGCCTTCAAGGGATGAATTTACTTCAAACACAGATGCATCTGGTAAACCATCAAGTTCTGTAGAATAGTTGCATTTAGATCCAAAAACATTTAACTGAATAAGACACCATGGTTCAGGATCCTCAATTTTATCATAATCATCATTGCAACCAACTGGCAACTCTATCTGATCATTCGCACAAATGCCAGAAACAAATACACCCTCCAAGCTTCCTAATTTGCAGTCATATTCTTCTTCCGCAACATCTTCGAAATTTTTATTTTCCAGAGATAATGATACACCTTGTGTGCAATCAGGTTCTGTAGGACTGCTGCATTCAGTTCCATGACTTAGTGGAATATAACATTGTAGTTCAGTTTCTTCAAATTGATCAGAATCATCCTCACAGACAACAAACTGCTCTATGAGATCATTAGCACATACTTTAGAAATGGGTTCAACCTCAATGCTTAGCAAATTACAGTTATCTTCTTCTTTCACTTTGTTTTGAAGACAAGAATTGACTTCAGATAACGGTACTTCCAAAAGGCCATCAGGTTCTATCTGACTACAAAATTCAGATTCAAGTTCATTTACCTAAATAAAATGCGGTCTTTCTTCAATTTGACCACAATCATGACAATTGGTTGCCATATCATTGCAAGATGCCACAACATCAACACCATGATTATCATCTTTTACATCTATATCCTCTTCAAATAGTTCCAGAGATTCCTCAACCCTCACATTAACATCATTGCTATCTACTAAGCTTTTTGTAATTTGAACATAAACAAATGCCTCAACATCGAGATACCAATCATCATCTTTACCATCATTGTCCTCAGTAGATACTTCCATGGATTGATCAACCCTCACCTTCACATCAGAAGCATCCACCAAGGGTTCTGCAAGCTGATCATAATCATAGGAGTTGCCTGCCATGTCATGGTCAATTGCCTCAATATCAATCTCCTGTTTATCAATCTCGGCATCCTCATACCCTACAAACAATTTCGTAGTTTCCTCAACCTCCATATTATCTTCTGATTCATCCATTGAGATTTCATAAATCGATATCCCAACATTTCCATGGTTGTTACCAGATTCAAACAGCAATCCATCATCATCATAATCATCACAATCCACAATTTGACAATCTTCCGGCCTAGGATCATCATCCGATTTGTTCCCAACCTCTACAGCATCTTCTTCACTTCTATTATCTCCATCACCGACCACACAAAATCCCTGCCCTGTGTCAACCACACTATCTATGTCCACATCATGCCCTATGTCAATCACAATATCTGTCTCCCACAAGAAAACAACTTTTATATGCTCAACCTCAAAAACGATAGATGTATAAATATCATCTCTGTGGCCCGAAAGAACTCACACACAGGCTCATTATTCAACCCGCATGCATATACAAGTTATGTCACATGTCATTTTCACCATACAACTCGTGTAATAAAGAATGGAAGGGATGGTGTTAATAACATTTGCGTCCCACATGATGATTCGCACCAGAAAAAGCGAAATATATTTGAATGACCACGATAGTGATAGGCAGCACGATTGCATGAAATATACAATCTGAACATTATCTCCAGCATCCATACATAGCATGATTTCGATGCAGCCATTACACTGAGAGCATGGCGGAAGATAGATAAGGCAGACTTATGAAGACTGAAATAAATCTTCACAACTTGAAAGCTTCCACTATATATTCAGTTGATTCAATATAAATTTATCTCCACTATGTATTTTGTCTTATACTGCTTAGCCAAATCTGATCAGATCTTTTCTAAACCCGCTTTGATACCATGTTAGTTTTAGATCAGAAATGCAAATAAGCAGAAAAGACAACACAGATAACACTTAACACAGAATTTTTACCCTGGGAAAACCCTCCTACTCGAGGGAGAAAAACCCAGCAAGATATCCTCTCATAAATCAGAAATATAAGTACAGAAATAGCACTCAAAATCAGGCCCTAGAAAGGCCGAATATCATACAATGGATCTGCACTTGTATATAGTGTGATTTCTTTGAATACACAAAATATTTACTCTTCTTCTTGAGTTGAATCTGCTGCTCTTGAAGGGCGAACCTGCTGCTGAAGAAATTCAAATTGGAATAGAGTGAATTGATACTTAATGTGGAGACACCTTCTCCTTTATATAGCAAGCTAAGTGACCTTTCTTCTAGGGCTGACCTAGAAAGTATAATATTTGTTTTACAAAAAGAAAGGCCGACTTGCCTTTGATTAATTTCTCTTAGGGAAATACCTCCCGATGCTACAAAACACTAACAGGTTGCAGGTTGAAGTTGGCATTTGAAGGAGAAGGAGTTGTTCTTGCTGTTGCTTATCATTTTCTGTCATAAATCAGATTGTAACTCATTTGTATTGTTGTTCATCAGTCCTAGAGACTGTATAATCTGATATAATCAGATTCATTGGAGTTTGTAAGCACTTGTGCAAGTTTGAAATATAATAAAATGCATCATAGTTGCTGATTTTTGCATTCCAAATCCCTGTTGTTTGTGTTAGCGGGTTTTGTGTAGACCCCTCTTGCATCATGAATTCCTTGGAAATGTTTGCAAACTAGCAATTCTCAAGGCTGGCCATCCTTGACTTGCCTAGAGCATGGAAGGTCGGTTGCCCTCCCATCCCTTAGTCCACCTTGGAGGCTGACTGTCCTCCTTGATCAAGTCCAAGAGCATGGAAGGCTGGCCGTCCTTCCAACTCCTGTTTCAAAAGCATGGGAGGCTGACAATTCATCCCACCTTTTGTCCAACTTGATAAGAACATTATAGGTGAGTCATCCTTCATCTCTCATGAACTTAGAAGGCTGGCAGCCGTTCCTATTTGCAAAACAGTTCCTCAAATTCAAGACATGATTTCTCAAGGAATTTGCTAGATTATGTCTAAATAAATACCTCTTGATGAAATGATAAATTTGTTCTTAAATGGCTGCCACCAATTATATTTCTGAATATTATTAATTGTTGTTCTCGATTTCTATTCCAAATTGATGTCTTAGATTTATTTTCTTATTTCTTCTTTTTTCCTCTTTTCTCCACAAGGAAATGATCTCTCTTTTATATCTTAAATCGAGGGAGTCACTACCTTTCATATTCGAAGGAGTCACAACCTTTCATGTTAGGAGTCACAATTTTTCCTCTTAGAAGGAGTCACATAATATTTATTCTTAATTGATTGATTGAATGATGTTATGGATCTCTTTGTTATTGAAAGATAGCGTCGGTCAGATCTGGAAATCGATTGCTGCAAGCACCATCGCATTTCACACTTGATTGAGTTTATCATTTTTTCTGCAAATCATATCATTCGAATTTATGAGTATAAAAATTGCGAATCATATTTATTATTCTAAATCGAAACTTATATTGATTTCGCTGTTTAGTGTATATGAGATATACTAACACATTGTTAACTGTGTGTTAACCCGCACTCTAAAGAACACGTCCCATGAGTGGACGTGTCTCCACTCGTAGAGACACGTCCTCTCATGAGACGTGTCTCTTAGAGGCCGGGTTTCATAACATACATATGGCGAATCCTTCTCTAATATGCAGATATAGAAATCGAACAATGTTCTGCATTCAGCACATTAAGTATCATTAAATCTGGAAGTCAAAATCTGTGTATTTCTGGAAGTCGAAAATCTATGTCTTAGCCTTTGTAAATTTCTGAAACTGAGAATTATTATAGAACCCTTATATCTCTCTTACTTGCCATTAGATTTGTTTACATTTACATGGTATCAGAGCCACGTTGTGCGAATCCCAAACAGATCTAATATCAGTTTGCTCTAGAAAATTCGCATTTTCTAAAAATCGAATTTACTCACATTCTTCATAATGTCAAGCGTGATCAGATTTGAAGATCGCCTTGCAGGAGCAGACAATTTCACATCATGGAAATTTAGAATCATGATGATCCTTAGAGAGAACAAATTAGATTCACTTGTGAAAGAAAACTTGGAGGAACCAAAGTTTGAATCTGAGAAAACTCAATGGACAGAAAACAATGAAAAAGCCATGAAAATCCTAGTAGATGCAGTTAGGGATCACATAGTGCCCATCCTAGCAAAACATGAAACTGCATACAATATGTTCAAATCTCTTGAGAAAACTTATGAAATTAACAACACCTACAGGACTCTCGCTTTAAAAAGGCAAATCAACAATGCTCAAATAAACAAAGGAGAGTTCATTAATGCATATTTTATGAGGATTATTGAACTGAGAGATCAACTATCCACAATTGGATATCAGATTGATAGCAAAGAATTAACTCTAATTGCACTAGGAGGTCTACCAAACTCATGGGAGTCTTTTGTTCAAGGAATAAGTGCAAGATCCAAACTCCCTAAGTTTGACAGGCTAATAACTGACTGCCTTCAAGAAGAAACAAGACTCTCCTCAAAAGAAAACAAACAGAAAAATGTAGATGAAGACATTCATGTTCTCAACACATCGTCTAATAAAAGGAATAAGAAAAACTCCTACAAGAAAGGATTTTTTAAAAGAAAGAGAAATTCCAATGGAAAGGGATCCTCTAAAAAGAAAGACATCTCTCAAGTACAATGCTTTAGATGTGATCAATATGGCCACTATGCAATGAAGTGCCCTGACAGATCTAAACAACAAGCATCGTTTGCCAAAGTAGGAAAGTCAAATTCAGATCATGAATCTGAAAACTTTGTGTTCTATTCAGCCTTATCTAGTCAAGTATCTAACAATTTCAACAACTGGGTGATTGATAGTGGTTCTTCAAGGCACATCACAGGGTTTAGAGAACACTTAGACACTATGACTGAAGAATCTGATGAAGATGTCACAATTGGGGATGACTCTACACATCAAGTAAAAGGGGTTGGAACTTGTTCCATCACATTGAAATCTGGTCTCTCCCTTCAACTCACTGGAGTCTTATTTGTACCTGGTATAAAGAGGAATCTCATATCCATCTCCGCACTTGAAGACAATGGTTATAGAGTTACCTTCATGGATGGGAAAGTTCTAGCATGGCCTAAAAACTCAACAATCAAGAAAGCCCAAACCATAGGTGTGAGACAAGGGTACCTTTACAAACTTTGCACTGAAGTCAATCAAGCCCTTACCCTTAACACCTTTGATTCAAATGAAATCTGGCATAGAAGATTAGGACACCTCCATTTTTGTGCCCTACCTTCTATGGAAAAACTTGTTACAGGGTTGCCTAAGTTAAAATCATCTCATGAAGGAAATTGTAAAGGTTGTGCCTTAGGAAAGAATTCAAAGGGATCCTTTCCCACTAGTTTGAGCAAAACTCTTAATGTGTTAGATCTGGTTCATTCTGACTTATGTGGACCTATGTCTGTACCTTCTAAAGCAGGATTTCTTTACTATGTCATATTCATAGATGACTTCTCTAGGAAAACCTGGATCTATTTCCTTAAGTGTAAAGAGTCATTAGAAATCCTCAAAAGGTTCAAAGAGTTCAAAGCACTTACAGAAAACTTCTCCGGGAAGAAAATAAAAACCTTAAGGACAAACAATGGGAAAGAATACACCTCTGAAGCTTTTAAGGAATTCTGCATGAGTGCTGGAATTAAGAGGGAGTTCACAGTGGCTTACAACCCTCAACAAAATGGGGTTGCTGAAAGGAAAAATAGAACCATTGTAGAAGCTGCCAAAGCAATGTTGCTTGATCAAAACATTGAAACCTCCTTCTGGGCTGAAGCCTCTAGGACTGCTGTCTACATCCAAAATAGATGTCCTCATTCTCATCTTGACAACAAAACTCCTGAAGAAGCCTTCACTGGCATAAAACCTGACATTAGTCACTTTAGGATTTTTGGTTGTCCCATCTATATTCATGTGCCCAAGGAGAAGAGATTCAAACTTGAACCTTCCGGAAAGCAAGGGATATTTATGGGATATAGTGAAACCTCCAAAGCCTTCAGGATATTCATACCCGGTCAAGATCAAATTGAATTGAGCAGAGATGTCATCTTTGAAGAAGACATTGCAGTCAAGAGGGCAAGAAGTTCTAGTGAGTCTGAATCTTTTTCCCCTAGAGTATCTGAAATGGAACCTGCTCCTGAGATTCAGAGGGAGCATCCTGAGCAAATGACACCTGAACTTCCTTCTACTTCAAATGAGAATACAGGTATCAATGGCAGAAAGAGACCACTTTGGGCCAAGAAGATGATCAAAGAAGCGGAGAATCATGTAGCACCCAAAGGAACGTTCAGGGAGAGCAAAAGACCCAAACGTTTCTCTAGCTATGTTGCTCTCATGAACGATATCATAAACTCCGAACCTGTCAGTGTTTCAGAAGCCTTCAGACATCAAGCATGGAAAGATGCAATGATGGAGGAATATCAGTCCATTCTGAAGAATGATGTATGGGATGTTGTGCCTAGACCAAAAGGGAAATCTGTTGTCTCTTCCAAATGGCTCTTCAAAATCAAGCATGTTGCTGATGGAAGTATAGAAAAACATAAAGCACATTTTGTGGCAAGAGATTTTTCTCAAAAGGAAGGCATTGATTACGAAGAAACATTTGCACCTGTTGCCCGTTACACATCAGTGAGAGCAGTGTTAGCCATTGCAGCAGCTAAAGGCTGGAAGATCCATCAAATGGATGTGAAGACTGCCTTCTGAATGGAACCATTGAAGAGGAAGTCTATCTGGAACAGCCTGAAGGTTTTGTGATACATAAACCTGACTCACATGTATGCAGACTGAAGAAAGCTCTTTATGGACTTAAACAGGCTCCCAGGGTCTGGTATGAAAGAATTGACAGCTATCTCTTGGGATTAGGATTTTCCAAGAATGAGGCCGACTCCAATCTCTACTTCAAGGTAATCAAAGGTGATATGCTAATAATTATTTTATATGTTGATGACCTGCTGATAACAGGAGAAGATCACCTCATTGCTCAAGGGAAGCAAGATCTAATTTCTGAATTTGACATGAAAGACTTGGGCATTCTACACTACTTTCTAGGTTTAGAAGTATGGCAGAAATCAGAGGGCATTATACTAAACCAAGGGAAGTATACTATTGACATTCTGAAAAGATTTGGAATGTTGGATTGTAGACCGATGTCTACACCTATGGAAACCAACCTTCACAAATTGAAAGAAGCAGCAGTAGAATCCAAGTGTGCAGATCCAACCCTTTACAGACAGATGATTGGATCCTTGATGTATTTGGTTAACACCAGACCTGATATTTGCTATGCAGTGAATGTTCTCAGCCAATTCATGTGTGAGCCAAAGGAAATTCACTTAATGGCTGTGAAACATATTTTGAGATACCTTCAAGGCACTATTGGATATGGTCTTCTTTACAAGAATGATCAACTAGATCTTCATGGGTACTCTGATTCAGATTGGGCTGGAAGTATAACCGATCGAAAAAGCACATCAGGATGTTGCTTCAGTTTAGGATCGGCAATGATCTCCTGGATTTGCAGAAAACAATCTTCAGTTGCACAAAGCTCAACAGAAGCTAAATACATTGCAGCCTCTATGGGTGCAAGAGAAGCAGTTTGGCTTTGTAAATTGCTTGTGGGACTCTTTGGTGAACCCTTGAATCCTACAATTATTCATTGTGATAATCAGAGTTGCATCAAACTCTCTATAAATCCTATCTTTCATGATAGATCAAAGCACATTGAGATCCCCTATCATTATGTAAGAGATATCGTGGAAAAGAAAGCAATTCAGTTGGAGTATATCAGTACAAATGATCAAACTGCAGACATTCTCACCAAGCCTCTCTCCTGAATCAAGGTGGAGCACTTCAGGAAGAAACTTGGTATGGTTGAAATGTAATTTGTTATTTATGTTTGAAATACAAATTGTTTATAAATTGTACTAACATATATAAAGATGTTTAATGTGTAAACTCTTTTGTCATGTGTGTGACTCCATGACTTTATGGGCCTACTTTTCCTGTATGCATTATTGAAAGGTGACGATCCTTCTAATAATGTACACTTGTAATTGACATTGTAAAGTGACGACTCTACAATGATCAAACTATCATGATAGATATCATGTGACTTGATATTATGGACATGTCATGATAGTGTCTCTTATTGATATCATGGGACTTGATATCATTTGTAGATCATTATGATCCTTAAGAGATAATCATGGTGGATATTTATATCCATGGATATGCCATGAATTATGGTAGACATCATGTGACTTGATGTCAGTGCACATACCATAATAAGATATGATATGAAGAATGTCATGTGACTTGACAATATTGAGAAATCATATTATGTCTTAGATATCACGTGTTTAGGTGATATCTCTAGTTATTCGATTTGATACATCTTCCCTAGCTAAGAGGGAGTGTTATTGAAAGATAGCGTCGGTCAGATCTGGAAATCGATTGCTGCAAGCACCATCGCATTTCACACTTGATTGAGTTTATCATTTTTTCTGCAAATCATATCATTCGAATTTATGAGTATAAAAATTGCGAATCATATTTATTATTCTAAATCGAAACTTATATTGATTTCGCTGTTTAGTGTATATGAGATATACTAACACATTGTTAACTGTGTGTTAACCCGCACTCTAAAGAACACGTCCCATGAGTGGACGTGTCTCCACTCGTAGAGACACGTCCTCTCATGAGACGTGTCTCTTAGAGGCCGGGTTTCATAACATACATATGGCGAATCCTTCTCTAATATGCAGATATAGAAATCGAACAATGTTCTGCATTCAGCACATTAAGTATCATTAAATCTGGAAGTCAAAATCTGTGTATTTCTGGAAGTCGAAAATCTATGTCTTAGCCTTTGTAAATTTCTGAAACTGAGAATTATTATAGAACCCTTATATCTCTCTTACTTGCCATTAGATTTGTTTACATTTACACTCTTTCTCAAATCAAATGCTCTTCCTTTTATATTTCAAGTTTGAGGGAGTCGCACCTCTTCACCTCTATTGCTTTTGCAATAGTTACAACTCTTCATCACTGCATTTGGAGAATAATGATTTAAATAAGTTAATTTGCTAATGCTGCCGTCTATTACTTGTAATCAGTCATAATAATTCTTCACCATTCCCTTTCCTTCTAGATCTACCTTCCTTATATACCATATCTTGCTCAAGGGACAAAACCTTACATATGCTGGTTGACCATTCTCAACAACTTAATCTTTATTTAATGCCAGTTTGGTGTAATATTAATTATCTTTATTGATTTCTTTTGAAACATCGGCTGCAGACATTTAGGAATAAAACAGTAAATTACATGCATTAAAATTCACTAAACAGGTCCGATTTCAACTAGAATTTAGAGATTTCAGTGGATCAGAAAATGATTATGTATTTTGACAAAAATGAGTTTTCCATCTCTACCAGAAGAAATAAAGAAAAAAATTGCATTAATGTCTGCCAGTGACCAAAGTAGGTCAATGGCACTTCAAAGAATATCGAGTAAAAAGGTGCTTAGAAAGAATAGAACTCTAGGAGCTGAAAATTAAGAGTTTTTATTCCTTCTCTAAGTATTGTTTTTTGGTTTCCCCCAAAGCAGAGTTGAACATAGAACTGACCTCAAAATTAAGGGTAATGGCTTTTCTGTAAGACTGCAGTTTATCAAATATGGAAGGGAGGTTGGAATCCGACTCCATCACCAGACGATGACTCCTTATAACAAAAAGGTGCTTATCTGGTTGTTCCTCAAACGAAATCCCTAGGAATTCACGCACAATATCCATCCTTTGATTTTCGTCTGCAGAAATCACATCAAGATTGTCACTACAAAGGAAAAACAAAGAAAAGAAAAGAAATGACATTTTAACTAGTACATTTGTGACCCATCATCAGGATATGATTGGAAAACTTGAGGTTGCGGGTCACACTTCATTACCCACCATCAGGGCAATTCATTAAATAAATTGACGTTTGGTGTCGCTCTTGTATGCTTGAAACATGGATGTTTTTCAAAATTTCAATAGATTATCCTGATAATGTATGATGAGAAGTGACAATCAATGTGCATTTTTTAAACGAAGTGTCCTCGTGATCTGCAACAAAATATGATCTAGAAAGTCAATTTTTTCAATAAATTGCCCTGCTGATGGACCAAAAAAACTATGTTTTCAATGAATTATTCTCGTGGCGAGTATACAATTGTCACCCAAAACGTCAAACATTTTCACTGAGTTATTCAGATGATGGATAACGAAAAGTGACCAGAAAGGTTAATATTTTCCATTATTTATCAGGATAACAGATAACAAAGTATGACCCAAATCATCAAATTTACCTATGCTTCATCCTCAGGTTTTAACCGGAAGCCTTTCCCACCAAAAACTAAAAATTACGGATTGCAAGAGTTTAAAATCTTTTCATGGGTACCTTTCAAAATTGGTCGATATTGAACAATATTGGCTTTGAGACGGCATTCTTTGATGCCGTTGGCGTCCTCTATGCATTTGCACAGTAAGTTGAATATTTGAGTAGTTAGGGTAACGCCCACATTGGGTTGCCAGAAATAAAGTCTGTGTCACAATTCAAAATACCATGAACAATCTAGTAAACTTATTCTGAAAGATTATAAATGTTAGCAGAGGAGATGATGACACTTACCGTTTCACAGGCATTTAAACCTCTCTAAAGTTAAAATCTACGAGTAGACATTGATAGAGTAAGATGCCCTAAAATGCGTGTCTGCGTGTATTACAGTGAAGGTCAGTTCTAGTAGTTTCCAATTGTACGGATAGTCTCAGAAATGTTTTGTTTTCTGTTTTCCGTCTTGAAAATGTTGAATGGCGGAGGGTAATGTATGTAAGGGAAAGGATTTTAGGCTGAAAAAAATAATACCACCCAAAGTGAGTAAATAAACGAAAATAATTTGCTACTATAAATTTATGGGGTAAAGTATTGCACGGGAATAAAATCCTTCTTACATAATAATTTTATTAATTAATAAAGCACACAATTAATTTAGATTTAATTAAGGTAGTTGAAATTGACAACTCAAAATATTATTTTCAAAAATTAAATATAAAAATAGGTGTATTTAGTTTTTAGAATAATGGTGAAGAATATTGTTGTTATAGTGTAAAATTGATTTGTCAATGTTTAAAAATTAATGTTCTGATGTGTTTGTTCTTATAGAATTTTAACAAACTCGAAATCTTTGAGTTAATCTAAGTGGAATTGTAAAATACTCAAAATCTTTTATGAGTTGATCCTAAATAGTTTGAGGTTAATTTTGTGCAATGTGGAATTGACCTCTAAGACACAAATCTAATGTAGTAATCTACATATTTCTATAACCTAATATATTATGATCTTTGTTATTTGGTGGTGTGTAAAGACTAATAATGTTTAAAAATACCTTAGTGAAGCTATTAGATTGTGAAGGTCAATTTCTCCTCAATCAACCCCTTCATAAACCAACTTTATAGCCTTATGTGAACATTGAAGGCAATAGCATGCAAGTGTCCTTGATGTAAACATGTTCTAGTTTCAATGTAAATGTGTTAGTTTTAGGCTCCAAATCAAAATCTTCCTAGGATGATTCTTCCTTGTAGTTTATTATGTTCTTAGATGATTTAAATGCACAAACAAATGTCTTCAAATACCAAAACAAATAAATAATTACACAAATGTTACCAAGTTGAATCTTAATGACTCATGGAAAAGGGTGAGAGTCGACAATTTTGAATTTAAAAAAAAAAAAAATAGGTTGAATCTTGAATGGCTCAAGATTGATCATAAGCACCATGGGTTTCACCTAGGATGGGGAACTACATATCTCAAGATCAAGAATGGATACATGGAAGTCTAGGATAATAATAAGGAAAATGTGAGAGAACATATGCAAATAGGGTTGGTATAAGATCAAAAGTATGGGAACATGTGAAGGTGAGAAACAGGGATGGATAGAGATTGGGGAAGGAGCCAAAATTGGCACAAGAGTGTGTCACCTATCAATATGTAATTGTATTAAAGCATTTCATCAAAATGGGCCCAAAACTAAATAGAAACTCATATGGGTTGAGATGCATGTGAATTCTAAAATGAGTATGTATTTCAAAGTATATGAACATTCTTAATCATGTATGAAAAGTAAGTATTTAGACACAAAGGATATAAGGCCCATATAAAGTAATGGACCCATCTTGATTTCTTCACATGGTATTCTCCTTGGTTTGAGTACTCCATAGTAAGCTACAAAATAGAGGAAATATATGCAATGAGTATTGGTTGTCATGTAAGTGGAATAGGCACAAATTACAAGCTTGTTTCATATGTCTAAAAAAATGTGTAAGAATGAAAAAGAGAAGGGTTAAGAGTTCCACCTATACAAAAAACAATATATTAATACTTCACCTAATGCGGCAATTGTACTGTGTTATGGTACATTGGGTCTGGTCATGCAATGTGTTCAAGATTCCTCTAGAAAAAGGTGATGAGTGTGTGTGTAGCATAAGTCACTACCTAAAATCTCAACATAGGAGCATTAGTGACTATATAAGCCCCCTCCAATTGGTTTCATACAATATATGCAATGAATTAGAGAATTTGAGAATAGCAAAAAAAATTAAAGAAATAAATTAATACAAGGATATGGAAATATGTAAGGGCATAGATCATGTAAAGTTAGAATAAATTTCATAGATAACATCATGTGACAAACAATTAGGAAAATTTTGGATGATAGACATGGAAGCATAACAACTAGAGATATTCATCAAGGTCTAGAGGGTTACCCCTAATATGGATAAATCATAAAGTGAAAATGGCCCTAGAAGTGCAACATAGGTACATATAATATGGGGAAGACATGGTGTCCATAATGTGGCTCTTAAGAACATAACAAGTCATGTGAGCATGGAATCTAAGGTGAGGAAGCATGATGCCCCCACTCTCAAAGGTTAGCTCTATAAACATGATAAGGTATATTAGCTCAAAATGGTATGGAATCATTATGCTCCAATGTAAAAATAGATTTCAAATCATAAGGAAATAAAATCAAAATACCATTTGGTAATGTATGGGGTCCCTAATAGAATGAGGTAGATCTAGAAGCATGATAAGGAGGTGAAATCAGGATATGGCAAGGTGAAGGTATGGTGCTTCCAATATAATTCTAAAATCATGATAAGGAAATTAAGCCATAATATAATTTTGGGGAATGCATTACACTCCTTAATGTAATGAGGTAGCTCTAAGTGTATGATAGGATAATGATATGTACAATGGTAATATAATGGTGTGATAGGCCTATCATAAGTATGTAATCAAAGCATATTGAGGATCATAAGGCATGTATTATAGAATCATAGGTAGAAAGTATGAGAAGAATAAGCAAATGAATATCATGATAAAGACAAAGCAAAAGAATGCACTTGAGGAACCATAAAAAGTAACAAACAAAAGGGAAAGGGAAATGATCAACCATTATGGCAATCATGAGAAAACACAAGAGTAAAGAAAGGTATGTGAGGACATAAGAATAGGAAAAGATAGTAGAAATTAGGATAAGCAAAAACTTATCAAGTAATATAAGAAAAAAATGTCTCTCAAGTGGGGGAAAGAAAACATGAAACATGGTATAGAAGGGAAAAATAGTATGCAAAAAAAGGAAAACATGGTATATTAAAAAAAGGCCAAAGTACAAGGAAATGAGTAAAAGATAAAGCGAAAACTCAAAAATATAAGCATAGAGAAATATAGTTCATAGTGATGCTAAAAACCATCAAACAAATTTAGGAGGGTTGTCATCATCCTCCAAAATATCATCTCCATCCCAAAATATGTCATTATAATGTTGTAGATTAATTATTATATCCTCTTCCTTGAGGCTTACTTTGTATATGGCATGTGTTTCTTTATGATAATATTTTGTACTTATCACAAACATGTTGTCAATTAGTGGTACATTAAGTGTTTTATCTTAGCTCATTTTTTCTTCTTTAATGGTGGTTGTGTAGAAATGTTTGGAATTTGCTTCACCATAAAAAAATTCTTGGTGCCACATGTTCTCTTGTCATGTGTAGAGGAGGAGATTTGACACCCTCAAGACGACGAGGCCTAAAGGGGAAAATAGTCCTCAACTACCTCAGGGATCAATGCTCAAGTGACAAGATAGAGAGATGGAGTTTATTTATTTATGTTTTGTGAAAGAATTAATAAGGGAGAGTTACAGAAACTAAAAGAGTAGGTTGCAAAGGTCCTCTAGACAAACTTGTAAGCTCTTGGCCAAGGATGGAAGCATGGTGTACAGGCATTCCCATGGCGTGTTGGTGTCTTGTACGGATCAAAAACTAAGTTTATAATAGAAGACAACTAGGAACCTACTAACTGTCTAATAACTAAAATCTTGAAATGCACTAAAATAATAGAGATAAACATAAACTAGATTAAATGAAAAGGAAAATTATAAAATGAAAGAGAAGAAAGAAAACACTCACAAGAAGTCCAAGAATGAAGCCTCCAACTATGGTAAATCATCATTACCTGCACACATAAGACCGAGAAAAGTGAAGTGTTGGGGTTGTTTTAGGGGCTTGCCTCAATCAAACCCTCACATCAGTGTTTCCACCTCCACGAACAACTAGATATGATCAAGATAGAAAAAATAGATGAGATAAGAAAGATAGACATGCTATAATTTAATATGCTAACAAGATAAATAGACAATGAAATGAATAAAAATTATAGTTACCCTCCCTGTAGCAAAATGATAATGCCGAAAGGAAGAGACCGAGCTTGGTAGAGAAATATTGAGCACCTTATGAGAACAAGAACATGCAATAACAATGATAGGATGAAGTTGCTATGGTGTAGAAGAGCAAGAAAGATTGAGAGAATTGAGAGATTGAGTGAATAAAATGAGATAGATTGAGAGAATTGAATGAATGAGTGAATGAATGAATGCCAAGATGAAGTTTGGAGAAGGTATATGGATGCAAAGGGTCATCCTGTCATGCCTACAAGTTGCAGAGGCATTACACTTGTGGATAGGCGGGAAGTGTAAGATCCGAGTTTGACTACTGTAGTCATGAATCTTTTCAAGACGCTTGCATGATGCATAAACATCGAAGTGGTATGTGTTCATCTATGATAAAAAAATTAGCTTAACAATCGAGAATGAAAGGGTTAAGGGTTGAATTAAGGTTGGATAAATGTAAACATTTGCATTGTTAAATTAATTTATCTAAACAGGAGGTTTATGGAATGCAAAATTTCATAGGATGCAATTTACGATATTATATTGTGCCCCCACTTTAACGAGCATTATATGTATTCTAGCATATGTGAGCCAAAGTAGAGAAAGAAAGAGGTTGAAGAGAATATACCTAGGATGAAGAGGGCACATGTCTTTAATCCAATATATGCAATTGTGAAGCTAAGCCAAGACACGAAAGAGGACATGGGTCTTCTATCCTGCAAAGTTGACTGCAAATTCACCACAAACATGTTAGTTGTAGACAAACACATTACGTGAAAAAGTAAAAAATAAATGTGAAAAACATTGATTAAATATAAAGACAACGCTAATAAGTATAGATAGCAAGCTATGTTACACTAGAGACCATATGCCAAGTGAATAGCCATGTGGTTTCTACAAACTACATTACAGGTCAGTCACAGAAAAGACAAATCTAGTCAAGTTTCCCCCAAGCTAGACAACAAGATCAAGATAAAAGACAAGTCTAATCAGGTTTCCCCCAAGCTAGATGATGAGATCTTAAGACATATTTTTGAAAAATAAGAATAATTAGATATGATAGCCCCCCCTTAGAATGAGGTGTGCTACGTAGAGGAGCACAGTTCATTCCATAGAGAAGAAAGACAAGCAAATATTGTGTCATGACATACATAGCAAGACATATCCATGGAATGTTATCACACAACAGATAACGTATAGTATCCACAACATCAAGAAAAAGTAGAGATAAAGAGATCAAAAGGATAGGGGGATCCAATTATTTAGGGTCAGAACTGATCATAAATGTATGTATATATAGTGGAAATTACATGAATTATCATCACCCCCTAAATAGATTGGAATGAGAAGAAGAGCACATGAGTACAAATAAAAATCTAGGTCAACATGGAAGAGGAATAAATGCCTTAACATTTTGTACTATCCCCGACGTGAAAAATAAATTTTACGACAAATAGGAGAATGAAGAAACATATGAAAGGATTTTTACGATAGATTTTCTCTTTTGTATCCAAGTACCTACAAGCGTATCAATGGTCCTCTAGGGGAGAGCACAAAAATTAACAGACAAGCACAGGGGAACATGAACAAACACATAAAGCTAATCTAAAGATAAAAAGGGGGTACTACTCTAGTCTAGCACCTCTAACAAGTCATCCTACTCCCAATCTAGATCATTGTAAGGGAAGGGAAGATGAGCTTGTAGAGGGAGAATAGTGAGGGCAGTACTAGGTGACTCACCTGCAGCAAGAGACAAGGAGGAGGCTACTTAGACATCCTTGTTTATGAGCTCTAGTGAGGCTAATGTCATCAACTTAGCAAAGATCGATAACAAAGTTGGGATGTCCTCTATAGAGTCAAACATACACTTCTTCAGGGAGTGTAGTGACTTAGCAGAAGGAGGTGGATGAATCAGGGAGTCACTGCCTACGTTCAAAGAAGAGACAATGATAAAGTCCAAAGAATTAAGAACGAAATGAACCAAACTAGGATGAGAGGAAGAAGACGAGGAAGGATTTTTACAACTATCCTCTTGAGTGAGGACATGTTTTGATTTACACTTAAGAGGAGGATGTGGAATCCTCACATTAGAAGCAGAAGAAGTAGGAGTCACTATAGATGCAACCTTTATGTGAGGCATATCCATGGGCTTAAGGAAAGAAGGAAGATCAAGTAAAGAAGTGATCACGGGAGACTTTGTAGAGGGAGCGATGAACACTTGTACTTGCTTGGGGTAAGGTTCGTCAAGGTCCATCAAGGAAGCTAGAAGTAAACAAGAATAGGAACAGAGACAAGAGAATCATCCTCGGTCTTCTAGGAGGGTAGAAGTGATAGGAATAGAAGTGATAATGGTTCAAAAAAATTGGTAGAGATAGAAACAAGAATAGGAATAGAGACAAGAGAATCATCCTCGGTCTTCTACAAGGTATCTCGTTCTCGGGCCAATGCCTGTTAGTGACACTTATGCTCATGTGCAAGTTTGTTCTAATGGTTATGACCACCAGGAATAAGTGCCTAAGAAGACTTTTAGGTGTCATGTTCCACTGAAGGTCTAATCTCTACAGTTGTTATAGGTGGAAGAATAGGCTCCTTAGGGGGAGAAGGGGGTGGCATGGAAACAAAGACCTAAGTCTTGACCATAGGCTCCTTTCCTTTTGCTACTTTGAAGGTAGATGAAGGAACAAGAGGAGGCCTCATGGGTCGAGATGCAAGAGTAACACAAGAAGGGCCAACTCTAGTTGAATGCTTCCCCTTACCATACAGGGTAGCACAAGGAATTGTGGGAAAAATTGAGAGTTGGAAGACTTGAGATTTTGATTTCATGAATGTAGGCATCTTTTCATTCCATGTGCTAAGCACAGTAGAAGGAATCGGGGACACCACGAGAAGTTGTTAAATTGTAAAAGAATGCTTGCTTACATGAGTGTGCTTGTCTGTAGCCTTCAAGGAAGAAGGCACAAGGGACAAAGTATGTTGTTGCACACACATAGATTACTTCATGGAAATGGCATGAGATGAAGGGGAAAAGTAGCATTAGGGGCCAAGGATCCAACATTGTATCTAAAATAGGCCTTGTAAAACAAGTCTCCATGGGGCAGTAAAGGTCCAACAAGAGCAAGCAAGAAATGGTCTAATGAAAATCCCCCATAGGACACAAGGGGTTTATATTTTATATCTTATGTTATGGAGAGTATGCATTGTACCATCATTAGGTAATTTCAAATGTTTGTGGATTACTGATGCAGTTGCATTCATGGAGACTAGCCATGGAATTCCTAGTCTTCCTCTGAATAGGTCAAATTTAGGAATCACAACAAAAGGAACATCAATTTACTTAGTTCCAACTAGGACCAACAAATATATAGAGCCAATAGGAGGTAAAAAGAATCTATCATGAGTACGAATCGTGGCCTTCGATTCCTCATATTTCTCCTTGTGCAAATTGTTAATAAAAAGGGTATCCTTTATGATAACATTTATCCTGCTAGAAGGGTTGAACATAACACCAATCACAATGTTATTGTTGGCCTGAGCAGGGATGTAGAGAGGAGAAGGCTCCCTGTTGAGGGGGAGGTCGTGTGGTATAAAAATTATATCAGGGATCTTATCCACATGATTTGCAGGAGGAATAGGAGTGAACGAGATCATGTTCACATACTCACAATGGCTAGGTTCATAAGTGTTACATGCATAGGACAAGCGAGAAGGTGGGTGAATCAGTTGTACATTAAAACATCAAAACCCTCATTAACATCTAGATCTTTATTATCCCTTAAACCCTCAATAAGATTTAACATGAAAGCAAACAAGTGAAATAGCAACACATCAAAACACCATGTACAATAGAACACCGGATTTACGTGGAAAACCCAAGAAGGGAAATACCACAGCAAGGATTATCTCACAATATAAAGTAATAGCAACACTGAATACAATAGGTCCATTAATGGAGGGCTCATTTCCCAAAAGAAAGAAGGGCTCACTGCCAATGGCTCACTACCAAATTAGAAAGAAGAAATAAAGGAACTATTACAAAGAGAAGTCCATCTTAGAGCAATAGGAAGATCCACTACAACCACTCAGCACCATCTACGACCTTTAGCTCACTGCTTCTAGTAACTTCAAGCACACTGCAAATGTAGACCCTTCTGCTCACTACTTCAAAGTCATAGCTATTAAGCTCGCACTTTGATTATCCAATTTAACTAGATTTAAATATTATGCATATCTTATATGATCCACAATCATCTCCAATGATTTACCTTGCTTATATACCATCGACAACATTAAAAACATTCTTCAAGGTCGGCTATGCACCTCAAACGTGTAATTACAAAATAGGTCAACACAAAACACTTCCACGATGGAAAGAAGTGAAGGATGACCGCTCCAAGGCTTAACTAGGATCTATATCTACAATGACACACTTTACAAATCTTCCAAAAACAATACACCACATTCATAATTAGCACTAACACGCCAGATCAGCCAAACCTATATTAACGCCCTTAACAACCAAGTTCAAAACAACTTTGTCAACCACATAACAACACTTCACAATATCCATACAACATCTCAAAATATTCCAACTTCATCAAAATATTCTGTAACTTTTCTACAACCACTTGAAAGTGAGAACACCATCATTTTGTGCCACCAGACACACTAGCACAAACATCCAACACACCAAACAACTTTGCAAAACACCATCGCACCAAAAACTCCAGGGAAGGGTAGATACAGACAATTTAAGCACATTCCTAGATCCACAAGACAAGAACCTTCACTGTAGAGAAATGCAGAGTAATCTAATTTCTCCTAAACACCACGTTTCACCAAAAAATTATACTATCAAACATAAAATTCACTACAAAACGATCCATAACCTGAAAATCTAGATATAGAGCCTTTGAACATCTCTAATCATCATATCCAAACCACCCAAGAATATCTTCAACCATGAAGAAATAAAAAGTAGAACATTGAACACCACTTTGTCACATTGAACTCTCTTTTATTCAAATTTTCTCAAAAGCGTTTGGAAACCAAGTGAACCAACTGCATTACCAATACTATTGACATCTCTACAACACATTTGCAACAACTGCAACACGTCTCATCAACTATAGTATATCCAACTATCTCTCCAAACACAACTTCTACAACTATACTAAAGTAAGACATCAATGACAACACTAGCAACATTGTGTTGACATCAATATCAACAACTCCAAGCTTCCAACAACTCCAATGCTAAGGGTTTGCATTATCAACACCAGTAGCATTGCAAAACTTTCTTCATACAAGGGGTTGACATCAATGAAAACACCCAAACAACTCACAAATAACTCAATCTTCCAACAATCTCCCTTTCTGTCATTGATGACAACACCAGTTCTAAAAAACCATCAACAACAAAAAAAACAATAGCAACTCTATAACAAACAACAACAAGCAGCACTCCCCCTAACCAAGGCATCTCTCATTCTTCATATTCTCATTCTCTTGCTCTTGAAAAAACTTTCCTTTTATGGTCTATAGACCATATTCTCTTCTACACTATGGTTTTTCAACCAAATATCCCCTCCTTTGACATCAATGGCAAAGGGCCATAGACTCATCCAACTCTCTTTCCTGTATTGAACTCTTTTTCTCTCCCCCTTTGACAACATTCAAAGGGAAAATCCTGCACCTTTCACACATCATCTACAGAGGATTTTTCTTTTATGTTTTCTCTTTTGGAATCTGCATATACCACTTTAACACCACTTGCCACACCAACAAGCAACTACACTCTCTCTTTTTCCCTCTCCCTCTTAGGGACACAAAATATGCTCCATCTAACTTCATCGACCAACAATACTACTACCTACTCCCCTTGAGAGGTAGCCTTCATTAGTCTGGAATAAAAGAATAAATCTTGAATTGCTCCACCAGACTGATGCACACTCTTATGTTGGAAGAATAATGAGATTTCATTGGTGAATTTGTTGGCAACATGAGCATGCAAAATGAGCACAAGGTATATAGTTATGCATTACGGTGTTGTCATTGATGTCAACACTATATCCCAGTACAAAAACTATGGTGTAGATTAGTTTGGGGGTCTTGAGTATGTTTGAAGATTCTTGTGAAAGACAATTTTGCAAGAAGGTTTGATTCGGTGAAGGCAATAATTGTAAAATTGACTGTGTCAATACAAGTGATTCTATGTATAGGGGATCTGATATTTGGGTCCGCATTGGTCCACTGATGAATATTTTGCTATGTGCTTCGACAATAATTTTGTTGGTTGATAGAGGAACCTAATTCTAGAGTTTCATCTTGTTTTGGTTTCTGGTTTTGGAGTTATGAATAACATAAGTTTGGCTTGGTAGTTATAGGTGTTTTCCAATGCAATGCATATGCTTTGGTGAATCTGTACTTCTTCGTAGATTGGAATATGACTTTGTAGAGTTGTGGAAATGTTGACAGGTGTCAATTGTTTGTGTATTCCAGTTGGCATTGATTTTGGAGGTCCACGTGTCTGAATGTGGGTGTATAGTTGGAAAATTTTATAAATAGGTCATTACCCATGTCGACCTAATTATTGAGTGTATTATGGAGGTTGAATAGGTTTTGATCCATTATGTGGGTGATATTTTAGGTCTATTCCAACCTATTTCAAATTTTTATAAGGTTTGAATCTTGACGCAAAGCTGCATATGTGTATGGATCTTGAGCTAACAAGCTACATTTTGCATATTGCATCCAATTGGGCCAATCTAATCAATGTTGTAGATGAAGCAGCTATATATGAAGGATATTTTTTAGTATTTTGGGTGGTGACATGTGATAAGAGTTTGAGGATGTGAATTTTTTGAATATATATCAAATGGAAAGTAGACCAGATTGTTAATTCAAGTTAGTATGAAAATTTTGAGTCAGTATTTTGAGCTTCATTGGAACTGTATTTCATGCATGAGTTAGATGCAATTATAACAGTTCAAATCTGGTTGTGAGCCACGATCTCTTCTATCTTTTATTTCTGCGTGGGTAGTGAATCCACTTGGACAAGTGAGTCCACCTACAGTGAGCACTTCTATAACATACTATAACCAGTTATAATATATTGTGAGCTAATCCTCACCATGATTTTTCCTATTTTGGGTTTTCCACCTAAAAATCTTGGTGTTCATGTGTTAAGTGATGTTGTTGGATGTTTGCATGCTTTCCTTCATTACTACAAATTGAATATGTTATGAGCATTAGATGTTTAAATGATTAAGTAGTTTAAAAGAATACTAATTCAACCCCCCTCTCAGTATTTCGAGTGTTCAACAATTTGTATTAGAGCTGGGTTCCTTGGAAGGAGCTTAACTGCTTGAGGAAGATCTTGGAGGTTGAACACATGACTGTTATAAGATTATCTACTCCTCTAGAAGAGATTCCTATTGTTGGATATATAAAAGGAGATTCCATATTTGACATAAATTGAGAACTCAAAGTTGCTCTTGAAGATATGGAAAAAAATGAAGGTGAAAACAAAGATCTGAAAGAAAATGTCAAAGAAGAAGATGAATGCATTAGAAAATTGAGAGATAAAATCAAGAAATATAGAGAAAGGCATGAGGAAGATAGTGAGAAATTTAAGCAAGAAAACGAAACAATTACCAATCTAAAGGTGCAAGTTGAAGAATGTTTGAATGCAATGGCAAAAAAAAAATCTAAAGAATGCACAAGGCTTGAAAAAAAGGTTATGAATCTGAGATCAGATCTTGAAAAAACAAGGAGTCATGAAGAAAAATTCAAGATGATATCTACAAAGCTTGATGAAATGATTGCAAATAAAAAAGGCTCCAAAGATAAAGAAGGTTTAGGATTTGAAAAGGGTGAAAGTTCACAAGCAGAACAAACACCTAATGCTAAAAAGAAGATAAATGAACAAAAGAAGACTAAAGACAAGAAGAACAATGGGAAGAAAATCCAAATTCAAAGGAATGAAGCTAGAAGACCATTGTTCAGAGAACCAAATGCACAAAGGTACCCATCCTTTAATGGTTATGTTATTCTTGTCATAAATTTAGACATAAGGTTATGGAATGTAGAAGCAAAATAAATCAGAATGTTCAATCCTTTTCTAGTCAATGTTTTGCATGCAAGAATTTGGCCATAGAGCTAGTGAATGCAAAACTCAAATGATGAATGATTTTAAAATTGGTAGAATGGTTTAATCTTTAAATAGTTTTTGTTATACATGCCATAGATTTGGGAATAAAGTTATTCAATGCAAATATAGAATGAATGGAAGTAATATTATTCATAAGAATGTCATATGCTACAATTGCAATAGGCCTAGCCACATTTCTAAGTCTTGCAAAAGCATAAATATGAAGAAGGATTTAATCTGGTAAAGAAGAATGATCCAGTACAAAAGATTGATCTGACAGAGACAAAGAAGAAAATGGACAAGATTTGGAGAAAGAAGGAAGAGACAGGGGTTAAGAATGAGTTTGTACCAACATTCGGTACAGATGTTTCCTCCAGAAACTAAGTTGAGAGCTTTGGCCCAAGGAGATCTTTAATGGAAATCAATATGTTTGATCTATTGATGAAAATTCTAGTAGAAAATATCATCATATGAAAGTTTACAGAGCAATTGAAGGTGACTATGCATACAGTTAAGGGTTTGACAAATTTATGAGATGAAGCATTTATGGTAGAATTAGGTCACAACGAAAGGTTTAAAAGTGATCTCACTTAAGAAAAAATCATTTGCAATCAAGTTTTCAAGCAAAAATGGTAGACTCAGAGCAGTGCAGTGTGATTCAAAGTGATTGAATTTTATTACAAGTGAAACCATATTCAAAGAGAATTTAAAGGTATTCTCAATTTTTTTTTACCCTAGTTTTATAAAGAGCTTTCAATTTACTGCAAAGATGTATACACTGCAAGTGGTAGAAGTTTCTGAACATCTAAGACCTAAATTTAAGAGGCATCCCAATAAATCCTTGATGGATGATTTGAATGGTGCGTTCTCACACATCTCGTATGGATTTTTACATATAGAGGATGTTAGGGCTTACATCCATGTCAAAATGGAAGAATATAACCACATTAAGTTGAATGAAGTCTGGTTCAATGAACTCACTGGAGAAAATTTTGAGTTAAAACCAAAGTACGAGGTTTTGGCAAAGAAGAATCTTGATGTTTGGAGCAAGTTTCCCATCTTCTATTATGTGTATGAGTGGGTGAGGTACACCATGAATAGAATACATTATGAGTTATTTAGGTTATATATCTCACATCTAATCAACAAAGAGGCAATTAGGGTTGTGATTGGTTTATGCTCAACTAGACTAGTACCCATACTCAAGTCTGTTAAGAATGAGATTGTAATGGAGTGAAGAAGATAAAAGTATGATAGGAGGGATTTGACCATTAAAGACATAAGGAATCCTATTGTGAATTACACCTCCATGATGATAGGTTACAAGTTGTATTTCACCAACAAGGAGAACTTTGTGTCAGCAACCGCCATCAACACAGCTTATGAGATGGTGGAGAAGGGTGAAAACTATGATTTGTGTGAATTTTTTATACTGCAGTTGTTGGAGAACCTACAAAAATCCAAGGAGTCCAAGTAAGCTTTCAAGCTTGGTACTTTGATGATTTGTCTATTATTTTACTTTTTGAATGAATTACCTAGAAAAAGAATGTAGTATGGCTACCAGATAGACATGTAGCCCACCAAATCAGAGATTATCTATTTGGATTAGGAGATGTGGATGCTCAAAAGAATTCCCTCTTGGGGTTCTTAAAAAAAAATTAGGAGAAGATGCAAGCTAGGCAAAGGATACTGAAGCAATTGGTGGAAAGGCATCAAAAGGACATTACTTTTCTAGTCACAAAGATGAGTGCATAATGGAGGCCTTTGAGCCTAGAATAGTGTGGATCCTAGCATTGGGATATGAGGTCACTTCGAATGAAATAACTAGTTCAATTGATATCCTGCTGAAGAGTACTAAGGACACCACTCAGGAGAGATTTAGAACATATGCAAAGAAATCTATGAAGGTGCATAGTTTGTAGAGGCTATGGGCCTCACAAAAGAGAAAGTGGAACAAGCAAAAGCAATGGTTGGAGCTTCATGAAGCTCATCAAGTGCAAGAAGATCTGGTAGGACTACTACCACTCCTTTGGCTACTCATAAGTCCTCCAGAACTACCCCCTCATCAAGTGGAACAAAGAGGAAGGAGACCAGTACTCCTACAACGCAAATCAATGCTCCAATGAAGGAGAAGTCCTCTTCAAAAAAACAAGCAAAGAGGTCTAAGAAAGAAAAGGTTGCTCCGACATCATGCCTAGTTAGCCCTATAAGGAGAAGGGTTAAGACTAAGGCCACCAGGGAACAATATGTTGGTATAAATGTTGAAGATGAAGAAGAGGGGGAAGAAGGACCTTAGCTAGTCTGGAAAATAAAAGGTGAAGCTTCACAAGGTGAAGCAAGCACTAAGAAGTAGAAGGTGGGCATTGTAGATATTGATGAAGAAAAATAATTAGAGAAAGAAAAGCAAGCTTTTGTAATGCATATGTGAGAAAAGAAGGAAGAAGCCACCAAGAAAAATTCACGGGAAAATAAGAAGAAACACAAGAAGGAAATTATGATAAGAGCACACAACCCAATGAAATTTGATGCATTATTTAATGGGATTGTGCAAAATGACATGTTAGCGAAAACTACAACATTATATAATGAGGTTGATGAGGTGGACAAGGCCACCATAATTGAAGCTATTATTAAATATATTATTGTTCTTGAGGTTGATATGAGGAACATAGAGAAACAAATACCTATGAAACTATGGAATGTTTTGATTGAAAGGAAATAGGAAGCTATAGAAGAAGAGGCCAAATTGAAGGTCTATGCATTGGAAAAGATAAGTGCTCCTTTGTTCAAGGAAAATAAAGCCACATTGGCTACACTATTCAATAAAGAACTCAAACTAAACAAAGGGTGACAACCCTTATGGGCAGAGATCAAAATGATCTTGAGAGGCTCGGGAAGGAGAGTATGGAAACAATAATAGACCTATCCCAAAATTTTGGAATGGCCCTAGAGAACAAAGAGGAAATACATGTGGAGATGTCTGCTCCAGATGAAAATGTTGGAGAAGATGGTGGTACTCAACATGAGCATGAGACGAATGAAGGAGATGCACAAGACAATGTCCCTTTGGAAGTGGGACATAATAGAAGAAAATGTGGAGGCTGAGAAGACATTTGAGAAGAATGTAGCTACTGGAGAAGTTGTTGCTAAGGAGGACACCCCTACTCCTCCTCTAGTAACTAATACACATGTTGAAAGTGTACAAGACCAACCAGACACAATTATCACTCCGAATAATATGAAACAAACTATTGGTGATGGAGAAACATAAAAAGAAGATGAGAAAAAAATGTAGATGCCTTCGGAGATGAGGAAAAGAAAGAAGTAGAGATACTAGTTAATACTGGTGATATTAAGAAGGAGAAGGAGCTAGAAGAAAATATTGCAAAGGAAGAGGTAAAGGCAACTGATGAATCCTTTGGAATCTCCATATATTCTCTATAGAATCTATTGAATATGCAGTTGCAATTCCAACCTGTTGTGTCTACAAAATTGTTATAGTTGCCCATGCAAGAAGGGAATGTGGACCTTGCCAAGATTTCACCACTCCAGAAGCATCAACTGGGAAATATCTTCCATGCATCTTCCTAGAAGGAGATAATAGAAACCCATAAAAAGAGTGGAGAGCTAATTGAAGAGGTAGTGAAGGCTCTATAGGAGTTCATACTTGGTACGAGCATCAACAACTCATTAACCGGTACAGACAACCTTAATTTTTAATTAATTCTTTCAAAGAGTATGCCTCTGGACTAAAAGAAAAACTTGAAAAAGAGATAGATAAAAAGATGGATAAAAAGAGGCTAATGGAGATTACAAAGAAGTATGCACAAGCACACAACAAATTTTAGGAAAGCCTCAAGGATGCACATGCTTGTGTGGTTGAGGCCAAAGCCTTATTTTAGTTTTGCATGAAGTGGCCCAAAGCCAGAAAGAGAATTAAAGATGAAATGGACTCAATTGAGCCAAAAATAGACAAAGCTTCCAATGCATATGATACAACACAAGACCTAGACGAAAGCACACGAGCAACTATAGAATACCTACATGATAAATACTTCCAATTACAAGGTCGAAAAGAGAAAATCATCATACAGTTTGGGAATCTCAAGGCCTTGGTAAACTCAAAGTTCACATCTATTTCTAGTGCCCTGGTAAGTGTTGTTAAAGCTGTAAGGATCAATATAGTACCCAACACTCTGGAAGAAGGGGAAGAATCCCCAATGGAATTAGAGACATAGTGCAAAATTCTTGGCATAGCCAAGAGGATCTGGGAGGAAGGAAAACAAGAATGGAAAGTTCATGTTGTGAAGCTTCAAGAGTCAACCTCCTTCGATTGACAATATTTCTATTTTCTTATGCATTTTTAGTTTATTATTTCAGACTCCAATGTACATATGTGGATGGTGTAAAGTGTTCTCCAGTGCAAGTTTTTGAACTAGTTATGGTGTATAGCTCTCTTAGGAGGAGTTAGTTTAGTTTTTCATTTTGTACATATGAATATATTTGTTAGGGGGAGATTTGGTATGAATGAAGATTGTTGTATGCACCCTATGCCCTTGATGTCAAAGGGGGGGAATGTTTTTGGAGATGATTTTGGCATGTTGCCATCAATGACAAAAGGGAGATTGTTGGAAGAATAAGGAGATATAATTGGTGAATTTGTTGGAAACATGAGCATGTGGAATTAGCACAAGGTATACAGTTATGCATTGTAGTGTTGTCATTGATGTCAACATTGTATCATAGAATAAAGACTATGGTGAAAATTAGTTTGGGTGTCTTGAATATGTTTGAAGATGATTGTGAAAGACAATTTTGTAATAAGGTTTGATTTGATGAAGGCAATAATTGTCAAAATTGACTAAGTTTCAATACAAGTGATTTTGTGTATAGGGGATCTAGTATTTGGGTCCGCATTGGCCTGCTGATGAAGATTTTGCTTTGTACTTCTACAATAATTTTATTGGTCGATAGAGGAACTTGATTCCAAAGTTTCATCTTGTTTTGGTTTATAGTTTTGGAGTTATGAGTAACAGAAGTTCAGCTTGGCAGTTACAGCTATTTTCCACTGTTGTGTATATGCTTTGGTGAATCCACACTTTTGGATGTAGATTGGAATTTGACTTTGTAGAGTTGTGGAAATGTTGATAGGTGTCAATTTGGCACTGCCACGGTAGGAGGGTCCTCAAAGAGAACAATCTGGATCGTGCAACAAGAGTAACACAACAAAATCAACACAAAATATGAAGGCAAATGTAGATGCAAATATTCTCACCAACAAAAATCTCAGTTACAATTGACCGGCAACATCCGGGCTTACAGATTCGGCTCACAGACCCGATATAACATGTTAAAAAATACAACATTCCAATATGCTCATAGATGCGAGCTGAAATCTTACAATTTAGATCAAGAACTTATCTACTTATTATTCGTTGTTTTCCTAATGATCTATTACAATCTTTATATCACATCCACGGGTCTAGAAACATCTGCATCAACCAAAGATTATTACAATCTCCAATGAAAGAAAATGTAATGTGTGCATGAACAAGTCAGCCTTAAATTTGAGTTACTCCTTGGTGAATGAATGGGATGAAGTGTGGGCCTATAATTAAGGTCGGGGACACTCCAAGGAACAATTAAAATCACATCGTCAAGATCCACAAGTCACGGGAAAGATCCACGAGATCAAACTAGCCGTTAGCTTAGAAAATTATTTTGGTGTTGGTTCAAGAAACTGTCATCAAATTTGGAAGTGATAACTTGCCAAAAAAAGATCCAATCACGCTCAAATCTTGGAATAAGGAAAATGAACATGTCCATGATGAAAATGTAGATCCATAGGGTCTGGTGAGCAAATATGATGAGTCCACCAACATGAACTGAGCAAGAACATAACAAGAACAAAAACTGAAAGAAAGAAATATTTTTGGTTGATGCAAGATTTCCAAGAACCAAGGATGCTCCTACATCATATCGACATCTGGGGTTAATGAAAAGTGAGTCCCTCACTTTTTGGGGGCTAAAGGAAATCCAAGATGGTTTACCTCAGCCTGAGAAATCCAAGAATAATCTTCCACTGGTCTACCTTTCTATTTCATAAGATATTCTTTGTAATGTCTTCCATGAGTTTTCCTCCCATCTCTGATATCCAAAATCTCCTCTATCTCATCTGATTGTTGTTTGGGAAAGTGGTTCTCCAATTTTTCTTTATTGTCTTCGTTGAATTCTGCTTCATGGTACTGGTGTAGATATGTAATGTTGAATATAGGTGATATACCCATGTCATTCGGTAACTCCACTTCATATGCATTTCCTGAATCAAATTTCTTCAAAATCTTACAAGGTCCAAACTTCCTCATCTTCAGCTTACTGTATGTGCCAACTGGGAATCTTTCCTTCCTCAAATATACCATTACTTCATCTCCAACTTTGAACTGCTTACGTCTCCTCTTTTCATCTGCTTTCTCCTTATACTTCCGGTTCATATCTTCCAATTGCTCCTTCACTTGAGTATGCACTTTCCTCATATGTTCTACAAATTCCTCTGCTTCTACACTCCTTTTATCTTCCATATTGATGTCTCTCAACTTTGATATACCTCTAGGATGAACTACAGTAACAATCTCAAAAGGTGTCTTTCTAGTACTCCTGTTCACTGAATTATTGTAAGCAAACTCTGCTTGTGCAAGGACTAAATCCCAACTTTCGGTCCTCTCTCCAACCAAGCATCTCAGTAAATTCCCCAAACTCCTGTTCACTACCTTTGTCTGTCCGTCAGTCTGTGGGTGAAAAGTAGAACTGAACTTTAAATCCGTCTTTAACTTCTTCCAAAGTGTCCTCCAAAAGTAACCAACAAACTTTGTATCTAAATCTGAAACAATACTCCTAGGTAACCCATGCAATCTGACCACTTCCTTGAAAAAAAAGTTTGCTACATGTACTGCATTTGTTGTCTTCTTACAAGGTATGAAATGTGCCATTTTAGAAAATATATCTACCACCAAAAATACAAATCATTACTTCGTTGTGTCTTCGGTAAATCAAGTATGAAATCCATACTGATATCCTCCCAAGGTCTCTCCAGAACTATCAAAGGCTTATACAATCCAACATTTTGACTACTCCCTTTTGCAACATGACAAAATTCGCAACTCCGCACAAATCTCCTAACATCCTTATGAATCTATGGCCAAAAGGAATTCTCACTTACCAATGCTACTGTCTTGTCAACTCCAAAATGTCCTGACAACCCTCCATAATGCTTTTCTTTCACCAAGTTATCTCTCATTGAACTTTGAGGTATACACAACTGATTTCCTCTTAACAACATATCTTCTTGAATGAAATAATCCAACCACTGATTCCTATCCTTGAAGACTGGTTCTTTACAAGCTCTCCAAGGTTCTACAAAATCCAGGTCTTCCTCATACAAGTTCTTCAATTCAACAAATCCCAATACTTCCACTCTCATCTCTATCAGTAAATTACTTCATCTACTCAAAGCATCAACAACTCTATTTGAATTTCCACTCCTATGTTTCAAAACAAAAGTATAGCTTAGCGAGAATTCTACCCATCTCATGTGTCTTTGATTCAACTTACCCTGACTGTTCAAATATTGCAATGCTTGATGATCCATATACAACACAAACTCCTTAGGCAACAAATAATGTCTCCACTTCTTCAAGGCTTGAACTATGGCATAAAACTCTGATCATACACTGAATATCTTCTTCTAGCATCATTTAATTTCTCACTGAAATAAGCTATAGGTCTCCCTTCTTGACTCAATACTGCTCCAATTGCATTTCCACTTGCATCATAGTCTACTTGAAATACCTTACTAAAATATGGTAAAGCCAACACGGGCTGCTTAGTCAACTTTTGTTTCAACAACTCAAAAATTTGATCTGCTCCAGATGTCCACCTAAAATCCTTCTTATCTCCTCTCATTGTTTTTGTCATAGGACTGCAAATAGAATTGTAATTCCTAATGAGCTTTCGGTAGAAACTAGCCAATCCATAAAATGATCTTACCTCTCCAATGCTATACAGTGTAGGCCACTCAACAATTGCTCTTACCTTCTCAGGGTCCATCTTCAATCCATCCACTGATATCACAAATCCTAGATATACCAATTCTTCCTTCATGAAACTACACTTCTTAATGTTTATCAGCAATTGCTCTTCTCTCAACCTCTACAAAACTTGTTTTATATTCAACAAATGTTCTTCTCTACTCTTATTGAAAATCAATATGTCATCCAAGTAAACAATCACAAACTTACCCGAGAATTTCTTCAATACCTCATTCATCAGCCCCATGAAAATACTTGGTTCATTTGTTAGTCCAAAAGGCATCACCGACCACTCATACAATCCTTCATTTGTCTTGAATGTTATCTTCCATTCATCCCCTTCTCTGATTCCGATATGATGATATCCACTCTTCAAATCTATCTTTGTAAAGTATCTAGCTCCACTCAAACAATCCATAATGTCATCCATCCAGAGCAAAGGAAATCTATACTTCATCGTGATCTTTTTTATGGATCTAGAGTTTCTACACATCCTCCATTCTCCATCTTTCTTAGGTGCTAAGACAACAAGTATTTCACATGGACTTAAGCTTTCTCCGATCAAACCCTTCCTCAATAATTCTTGCACTTGTCTATTCAACCCCTCATTCTCTACAAGTGTCATCCAGTGTGCTGCTTTATTAGGCAAACTAGCTCCAGGAATTAGATCCATACAATGACTAATACTCCTCACTTGGGGTAATCCATCAGGTACATTATCTGAAATGATCTCTTCATACTCTATCAGCAACTCCGTTATCTCCTCTAGTTGTTCTTCTACATGCTTCAAGTCTTCAGCCTTCTTAGGAACCAAGGCATGACACATACTCTCATGTCTCAATCCATCCAGGAATCTCCTTCCATCAACCAAACAAATTCTAGCACTCGTACAAACCTCAACTTTATTCATTCTCCAATGGCAACAAAGTCTGCTTCATCCCATTAGCAACAATGGTATATGTATTCCTCTTTCCATCATGAATAGCCTATCTATCATACTGCCAAGGTCTTCCCAACAAAATATGGCATACATTCATGGGCATGATATCACACAAAACTTCATTGTGGTAATTTCCTATCTTTAGTTTCACCAAACATTGTTCACTTACCAGTATCTTATGCTCATCTTGAATCCATGCTATCTGATAGGGCTTCAGGTGTTTCAATCTTTCCAACTTCAACTTGGTCACCATTTCTTCAGAAACCAGGTTCTCAGAGCTTCCACTGTCAACAATCACTTTGCAACATTTTCCAGCTACCTTGCATTTGATTCAAAACAGATTCTTTCTCTACAACAATTCCTTCTCCAACTCACTTTGGCACAATACTCTTCTATTCACCAACACTTCTCCTTCTTCCGGTTTATTGGGTGATTTGGCGTGATCTTCCTCAACAAAGGCTATTCTTCTATTGTTTTATGTCTTCCTACTTGTTTCTCCTTGATTACATTCAAATGCTCTATGTCCTTCTCCACCACATTTAAAACAAGTTCCCTGAATATTCTTTTCTCCTTATCATCTTTTCTATAACCCTCATTCTGATAACCACTATATCCTCCTCTTCGGTAAGAGTTTCCATCACCTCTATGGTATGAATTGTTGTTGTTATAGCATCAGGCTTCATACTTCCCGAGTTGTGCATTTAATAAACAATAAATTACATATAGCCTTCTGCTATTTATTTATTGTATTTAATTAGTGAAGAGGCACTTCACTTGAAGAACATATATTATTTGTTATGAGCCGACCTCTCCTTGATAGCCACACTACTTCATATGAGTTATATTCTTTGGTGGACGACCTTGCATCATGAAGGGGTGCATCTACTCCACCGATTTGTATATATGTAAGATCACTTTCATTCATTCGATGATCAAGTTAAGTTTGTTCCATTCCATCTACAAAGTGCGAATTCACCTACAGTAGTTTGAGATCATCAAGGAGTGCGATTTTGTTATCTGAGTTTGCATCAAGTGTGGTGCTAATAATCAGCCTAGAGTTTGACCTCATTGTAAAGAGAATTATTGTTCATATTTCAATATATAAGAGATATATTGTTGTTGGATTTTTCTCCCTCAAGTTGGAGGGTTTTCCCAGGGTATATGCTGTGTCAAACTGTGTGAAATTGTTTTAATTCTACTTATTTAATTTTTGATCCTAAAATTAACATGGTATAAGAGCGGGTTCAGGGGAATTGATTAGATTTATTTAAGCAGTTCAGTCAATCAGATTTTGTCTACAAATTTTTTAGGAAACTGATAAGGGTAGCATGCTAGAATCGAAAGCATACCTGGAGAAAGTCGTGTCTTTATTTAAAGTTAAATTTATGGTGGAATTAATGTTATAGATTACATTGTCAGATTCATTCCAATGATATCACTATTCACACCTGCACCTAAGCATTTTTTGGGTGTTGTGCGTCACTCCCTTCAGAACAATAAAAGTGATGAGAAGAGTTTCATTCATTGAAGTTGGCATCACGACGAACATACCAGGTCCAGATTGTGACATTAGAGACATCACATTTGGGTTGAGGACTGGAGAATAGGTATTCCAAAGGCAATCAAAACTCTTGTTAGCAATTCCCTGTGTTAGTCATCACCACCATAGAGTATGTGGGCTTGTGGCAACGATGCAACACCAACATCATGAGAGCCCTGTTGACAACATACATTCCTGAGCATCATTATAACACATGGAGTTGATAAGGGAAACATATTACGTATCTAAGTCTGTAGACTCCATCGCGCCCCTGAATATCATTCACGTCGAAGGAAGATTTGACATGCAATCCACCTTCATCTTCAGCCATCGAATTTTTTGAAACCCCTTCAGAGGTTTCTCATTGCTACCACAATCTCTGAAACCGAGCGATCTTCTGTGAATGTCAAACGAGATCCTTGTATCGGGTGGGGTGCACCGGGTATCAGTGTTCTGTGTCGGGAAGGTCTCATTGTGAAGTCAAGTTGTTGCCAACAGTGTTGCATCATCAAATTAGAGCAGCCTCATCCTTGCAAAGTGGCAACACTCACTTCAGTTTTTGGATATCGTCATATCGTCCTGCACATATGGTGTTGGGAATTTATTGTAATCAATTGCAGAAAGGAGTATAATTGCAGTCTTAGTTTCTGCCACCACTACAAATTCAAATACCAGTGATCGTGGTTGAATGCGTCAGCTTGGACCAAGGACAGGGCATCAAACATGTGATCTCAATGATTTTGATTAGCCTAACAACGCTTGGACATTTAGAGAGTAATATCAACCATGTTTGGAATTAGATAGAGGCGACGCCACTGCTAAGGGCAGAGCAAATCACATTATTCATATCTAATTCTCCCTGGGGTGTGCAGATAAATTGAGAAGTCCTATGCACATCTTCAGGATTGGGTCCTCTGTGCTTCCCTGCTTCCTTTCACTAGTCGTGATAATCCACTGATGGCTTATTGGATGAGTATCTCTACTTGAAACTTCTGGTGGAGAACACGTCTTCTTGGCTGCCAACTAGAGCAAAGGAATGCATTCAGGCTAGTGATTTTACATGCATTATGTCAAGTTGCTTCATGTATTACTGCTTCTTACATATTGTTTATGTAGGTTGTACTAAGCTAGGTCAGCATTCAGGAACAAAATTAATACAGATCTCAGGAAAGATAGGTGTAGACCTAAAAGGCAACACTTAAAGAGATTCTGATTTCAACGAGATAAGTATTCTTTTGTTTATTTTATTTTTTGAAATCTAGGGTAAAATTCAATCTACTGAGTTGTGTAGGTCTGACATCGTTTATTTGGATCATGAGTGATTAGTAAAGACTATGGTCACTGGCATAAGATCCTTTGAAGATACTAATTATTCATTGCAAATTGTTACATGCTAGTTGTGAAGATTTATGAGTATGACTCTTAAATAAAAGGAGAACTGCAATGGTTGGTCACATCATTACCATCCTCTATGTGCATGGACTATGATGGTGCCTTGAGAGGCCTAGTCCTATATTGAATATGTTGGCTGCAAAAT
>VDFB02328606.1:0-15861 GCA_007258455.2 Sequoia sempervirens
GGATGAACTCATCTAAGGTTGAAGGTTATTAAAAGGGAATTCCTTTAATTAATGTGTGTATCTTTCATAAAGGCATAAATTTGTTAATATTGGTTGTCATACTCCTTAAAGGGCATCACAATATTTGATATTGTTGGAGTAACATTCCTAAGGTAAAGGTTCACTCTTGAAGTCTATTGTAGTAAATTTAATTATCATTCATTTTCAAGCTTTTCAAATCTTGGGGTATGCAACATACCACTTAGATATATTTATTTTATATTTTGGAGTTACGCTTGTATGGTTCTATTTAGTGTTAAATTTTTCTTTCAATTTGTAATAGTTAAAGATTTCATATTGTAGTAACTAGTTAATATTTATGTTGATTAACTTGATATTGTAGAATTTTGTAATTGCTTGAAATCATATTTTTTTCATTTTAATTTTCTCTATGATTTACCACATGAAATATATAAATAATATTATAAGTATAGATGGCTATGCCACAAAGACATCAATGAATTAATTTCATTTCCAATATTTTAATGTTAATATGTGTGGTTGATTGCTAGATTTAATATTAATTTTATAGTTGATTCTAGAAGACTTGCCACCAAAACTACCTTCTATTATTTTTAGTTTTTGGTTTCGAATTAATCTAGAAGGCTTTTCACTAGAATAAGTGTTTTATTACACTTCCAAATTATTTAAAATATGTAATATTGAGTTGTGTGGCATGTTGCCAACTATATTTTATTATAGTATCATTTTAACCCTTTCAACCTATGCCCACATTACGATATTGGAGATCAAAAGGTGTCAAGGTTTCATGATTACTCATCATGAAAGTGAAAATTTGAAAAAAAAATAGTTCAAGAGACATTATATAATTACATAGATGTTTTAAGTCGTTAAATTATCATAATCTCATTTCAAACAAGTGTCACGTAGTGGCTAGTACTTGCCTTTATAGTATTTTAATTATAGTATTTTAAATTTAATAAAAATAAATACATAAGTTTTGTTAATGTGAATAAAATTAAATGTTAATTCTATTAATTATAGTATTAACATAATATTTAAAAATGTCACGTTAATGTTAATTTTTATTAAAATTATATAAATAATTAACATTATAATGTAAATTGTTGATGGCTCTGCTCGCGTTTGCTCGGTACCGAGCTAGGGCATTCGAGCCCTAGCTTGTGAAGTGAATTCCTTTCTGATTGCTACATTGGCTGGGTGGGGTGTTGATTAGCATTGCGGGGGGGCTCCTTTTCCTGTTCTTCTGTCTGGTTGCTTCAGCCTAGCTCGTTTGGGTCATCTATTTGTTGTGCATGGGGGTGTTTGGCGCCCTTCCTTTGATCTTTGTGAACAACTTTGTGGGCTGGTGTGGTGGTTTGGATCTACGGTAGTGTGCTGAGGGGTGGCGGAGAGTGCTTTCCTCTGACTTCATGGGGCTCGGTTTCCATTGTGGTGTGGGTGTTGCACACGGATTGTGGTGGGGAGTGGTCTAGCGGCTAGGTAAACCTTTGTTCCCCTTGCATGCCTGTCTTGGGCAGTGTGGCGGTTATGCCTTGTGGGGAGATGTCTCGGGCTTCGCCTGATATGGATTTTCGTGCTGCGGTTGGATCGAGATCGCCAACCCAAGGAAAATGTTTTGATAATACTCTTTTTTCCCCGGATACAAGGTATGTGGGGAATAACTTGACAGGGGGTTTGCACATTTCGAAGATTAACGGATGCCTCGAACGCTGCAAGGAGAGACCCAAATTGGTGATTTTCGATTGAAATGATTGCTGAGGATATTAAATATTATTCACGACATTCTCTTTATTGCAAATTTCTAGGAATGAGAGTTTCTTTGCAATTCTTGGATTCTTGGGCCCGAAGGACTTGGGAGCTGGAAGGAGAAATGGATGTTATGTTGCTTGCAAATAACTACTTCATGGTTACATTTAACTACTTAGCTGATCAAAATAGGATCTTTGAGGGAGGGCCCTACTTTCACAATCAAGTGGGGTTGTTCATCAAGCCTTGGCATGCAAGATTTAATCCTTCTGAGGAGCTCCCGAATCGTGTTCCAATTTGGGTTCGACTGCCTAGGTTCCCAGTCGAATGTTGTCATGAGGATGTTTTGCACCTGCTTGCCTCGATTCTTGGGAAACCAGTGGGGCCTTCAACACAAACCCTGGGTAAGAAAGTTATGACTTTTTCTCGAATATGTCTAGAAATTGATTTGAGTAAGCCTTTACCATATGCTCTAGATATGTGTGCAGGTCCTCATTCTTAGGTGCAGCAACTGGATTACAAGACCCTTCCCTTCCGTTGCCGCCTTTGTCATGAATATGGTCACTTGCTACGTAGATGTCTGAGGGCCAGGCCTGCGGAGCCTCACCCTCCACCGTCTCCTCGCAGTCATCCTGGTGGTGATAAAGGGAAGAATCATGCTTCAAATGAGGTGGTTAGGTTTGAGGGTTTTGTTCCTGTTAAGGCTCACAACTGGAATAGAGGTCAAAAGAGGACTTTGAACGAAAGACAGGATGAGGATACTTTTAATAGGTTTGAAATCTTAGATGATCTTGGTTAGTAAGAGGTTAATCTAGGGTTAGTGAATGTGGATCAGGGAGTGGTGGGTTCCGGTGTGGAGGATCACACTGATTTGCAGGTGGGGGCTCAGGTGTTGTCAGGTCCAAATGGTGAGTGCGTGAAGGCGGTTGGGGATCCTGCTTATCTTGCTTGGAGGGCGGGCTCAAATGGGCTCAAGGGCATCAAGCCCTCCCCTCACTTGGGCATTTTGCAAAAAGATGGCAAGAAGGGGGGTTTGGAAAAAGCCTCTAAACTTGGTCGAAAGAAGGATTTGGAGAAGATTAAAATGATAGGGGAGACTTTGGTGGAGTCAGGGTTAGTAAAGACCCTGGATTCTCATTTTTTGACTCCTTTGAAATGATTGTTATTTCATGGAATGTTAGGGGCCTGAACAGTGGCCCTCGACAAAAAGTTGTTCGTGAGTTGGTTAGACATCATTCTCTTGATGTTCTCTTCCTGCAGGAGACTAAGCTGTCTGTTGATGGTATGTTGGGTTTAGTGCCTAAGTTGTGGAGGACTAGTGAATTCCAGTGTATTGGGGCCCAAGGATCCTCGGGGGCATGGCTTGCTTTTGGAACCCTCATAAGATTTGGCCTCTATGGTGGCTCTCCTTTAAATCCTCTCTCTCCATGGTGGCTGTGTGGTCCGAAATGGGGGAGTCAATTTTACTCTCTAATGTCTATGCACTAGTTGAGTTCCAAGGTAAACAAATTTTATGGTCCAATATTCGTTTGGTTCGTAGTTTGGCTCCTTACTAGCCTTGGATTATAGCGGGAGACTTTAATGCTATTACCGAGTTAGCTGAGAAATGGTGGGGTATTCCAAGATTGGAGCCTTCTACATTGTTGTTCCAAGATAATATATTGACTCTTAATCTTGTAGACATCAAGCCTAGAAATGGTCTATTTACTTGGAACAATAGAAGGGTGGGAGATAATTACATTGCAGAACCCTTGGATCGGTTCTTGGTATCCTGCTACTAGGTTGGGGTATGTGGTCTGCTAGCTCAGAGGTTTTAGATTGGAGGGGTTCAGATCATTGGCCTATTCAGTTCGTGGTTTCTTCTGCTAGGGTGCCTCGGACTCCGTCCTTCAAGTTTCAATTAATGTGGCTATGTGACCCTGACCTCCATGGCTATGTTGTTGAATGGTGGAGGTATGGTAGACCTACCTATGGTACTACAATGTATACTTTTGCTAAGCTTCTTCAATATGTCAAGTATCAGCTCAAACATTGGAATCGCCACTGCTTTGGTAACATTTTCTTTGAGAACAAGGCTGCTCAAGCGAAGCTGGATGGTATTACTAGGCTGATCTGGGAGAATGGGGTGTCTGAGAATTCATTGTGGGAAGAGGCTAGAGCCTTGAAAGCTCTGGAAAAGTGGGAACTAAGGGAAGAAGTCTTCTAGAAACAAAAAAGCTCAGATCGATTGGATTCAAGCGGGAGACAAGAACACTGCCTTTTTCTTTAATTCGGTGAAGGCTAGGCGTCATGGAAATTCTATCTCTTCTTTGGTTAATGTTAGGGGAGAGTCCCTTTCTTCTACTCAGGATATCACAAATGAAGCTGTGCAGTATGTTTATTCCTTATTCAAGGAGGAATTGCAGGGGAACTCTGATTAGGAAGCCCAAGTTCTTTCTTATATTCCTTCTTTGGTCTCTGAGGAGATGAAGGAGCATCTGATGAGGGATATTACGTTGGAGGATTTGGAGAGGACTATTTTTTAGATGAAGAAGGGGAAAGCTCCAGGTCCAGATGGTTTCCCGATAGAGTTCTTTCAAGAATTTTGGGAAATAATCAAGTTGGATTTGTTAGTTGTTGTTCAAGAGTCTCAGAAGAATAAGTGGATGTTACGGGCTTTAAATTCTATCTTTCTTGCTCTTATTCCAAAATGTGATGATGTGGATAGGTTAAGCCTCTTTAGCCCCATCTCTCTTTGTAACGTTATTTATAAAGTTATCTCTTGCTGATAGATTGAAGAAGTGGCTTCCGACATTGATATCTGAGGAACATAGTGGTTTTGTGGCGGGTCGTCAGATTTTGGATGGCATTGTTATTGCTACAGAAACCATTCATTCTATGGCTAATTCTAAAGAAAAGGCTATGTTCATTAAGCTGGATATGGCTAAGGCTTACGACAGGGTTAGATGGTCTTTCCTCCGAAAGGTTCTGGATGCTTTTGGCTTTGGGGAGGAGTGGATTTGATGGGTTATGAGCTGTGTGACTTTAGTTTCCTCTTCTTTATTAATTAATGGGGAGCACTCTGAGCTTTTTGGTGCTTCTCGGGGTCTTCGACAGGGCGACCCCCTCTCCCCCTACTTGTTTCTTCTTCTAGCTAAAGGTTTGGGTCGATTGATAAAAAGGAATGTTGAGACAGGTCTCATTCAAGGATGGCGATGGGGAGGTGGATTACCCCCACAATCGTATTTACAGTTTGTGGATGACACTGCTTTGATGGGTTCGGCCACCATTAGGGAGGCTATGAACATGCGCAGGGTGTTAGATGTCTACCTTGTTGCTTCTGGCCAATTAATTAATGAGGGCAAATCGTCTATCCTCTTCTTCAATACTCATGTCTCCATTCAAAGGAAGATTGCTCACATTTTAAGATTTCAAATTGGGACTCTTCCGTTGACCTACCTAGGGATTCCCATTTCGATTGGTAGACAGTCTCATGATTCCTGGAAGGCTATCTTGGATAAATTTTGGGTTAAAGTCACTCATTGGACCCATCGGTGGCTATCCTTTGCTGGTCGTGTGCAGCTGATTAAGTTTGTGGTTCAAGCCCTCCCTATCTATCGGTGTATGGTTCTTGTGGCACCTATGAGCTTTGTCAAGGAATTGGATTCCTTGTCAAGACAATTTTTATGGGCTGGTAGCTTATTGTCTTCTAAATGGAGCCTTGTCAGATGGGATATTGTGTGTAGTCCAGTGCAGTTTGGTGGTCTGGGGTCAGGTAGTCGCTTTTGTCTGGTACTGCTCTGGCTACTAAACTGTATTGGCGGTGGTGTGTGGAATTGGATCGTGTGTGGGCTAGGATTCTAACACAGAAATACTTCCTAGGGTCCCCTCAGTGTGATATCCCTCAGTACTCTTTGTTGGGGAAGGGATCGGCGATTTGGAATACTCTTAGGAAAGGGGCTGCACTCGTTAAAGACGACTTATTCTGGATTTGTAAAAGTGGGACTGAGGTACATTTCTGGCATGACTCTTGGGATGGATACTCCCCCATTGTCCTTCAGTATCCGCATTTGTTGACCTTGAGCCAGAGATTCTGTGAAGGGGGATGGACCAAGGTGAGTGACTTTAAATCCCTCTCTTATCAGGGGTAGCTAGTGGTGGCAAAATGGAAGACTCTGGACGAATGGCCGATTAATGGTATGGTGGAGGAGTGTGTTGAGCTTCATAACATTATTTCCCGTAGGAGTTGTAGTTCCCTTGTAGATAAGGATGTGCTCTCCTGGTCTCCTAACCCAAAAGGGGCCTATAGTGTTGCCTTTGGATATCAGGTTTTGCGCTCTCAGTGGTTGGAAGGGGGGAGGTCCAGTGGTGGAAGAAAGTTTGGAATAAAATCTCTTGGCCGAAGTGTAGCTACTTTATTTGGATTTTGGCTTGGAATAGGTGCTTGACTTGGGATAATATTCAGAAGAGAGGTTTTTTGGGTCCGTCTAGATGTGTTCTTTGTGGGGATGCCGAGGAGGACTCTGAGCACTTGTTCTTCTGTTGTTCCTTCACTTTACAGCTCTAGAATTTCTGGTGGGGTGTCTAGAAAATCCTTGTGTTCATGCTTCTTCCTTGGTGGACTTTTGGGGAAGCCTGGGGAGACCCCCCTCCTCGACTACTTTCTTGTAGGACATATGGTATGTTGGACCCATCTTTTTGTTGTGGCAGGTTTGGTTGGAAAGGAATAGGAGGATTTTTTGAGGCGAAAACTTGTGGTTTCAGCAGGTTTGGTTTTGAATAATGGGTATGATCCAGGAGACGATGGAGGCCAAATGTGAGGTTATGTTGCCTTTGGAGAGAGAGGATGCCGAGATGATTGGTCGGTTGGGTATTCAGGGGTTATCTCCGGTTTCTGCTTGTGTTAGAAGGGGAAGGCATGTGAAGCAAAAAGTCCAAAGGGTGGGGAGGTGGGTTCCCCCTTCAGCTGAATTTTTTAAAATTAACGTGGATGGTTCTTCTAGAGGCAATCCCAGTCTCGCTGGGATTGGAGGGGTTGGCAGAGATTCTTCTGGTTCAGTGGTTTTTCTCTTTTCTATTCATGAAGGTCTTTAGACTATCAACAATATGGAAGGCCTAGCTATTCTTTACACTATGAAACATGCTTATGCTTGGGGGTGGCGCAAAGTTATTTGTGAATCTGACTCTCAGGTCTTGATCAACTTGCTTAAGGAACGAAAGATTGATGATGTTAGCTGGCGTTTGGCTGAGGTGGTGCAGCAGATTCTACAAGTTAGTTCTGTGATGGAGATGGTGTCATTTGTCCATATCCCAAGGGAATGGAATAGGGTAGCTGATTGTTTAGCTAAATGGGCTTCAGAGAATGTGGATGGTTGGAAGGTTGAGGGGTGGGAACAAGTTTCCCAAGACTATCGTCAGGATTGGAGAGGATTCTTGCTGAGGATGGGATTGGTATTGGGGTCGGCTGATTTTTGTCATTTTCTTTGTTGGTCTTGGGGGTTTGGCCCTTTGATGTCTTGTAAGGTTCTGTTCTGATTTTCAATAAAGTTTTTACCCCTTTTTATTCAAAAAAAAAAACATAATGTAAATTGTATGATAATACATGTTTATATTAATAGAATAAAAGGTATTATAAAGATATTATACATATATTAAAAAAATCAAATGATAGTATAATATAATTAAAAGAAAAAAAATGATAATTATATAAATATAAAATTTATCTAATAATTACGTAGTAATATGTATAATACACTATAAATTTATTATATTATATTAAATAATATTTATTGATTATATAATATAAATTTAAAAAAAGATTTTTTATTTTATATTAAATAAAATATAAATAAAATGAAATGATTATATAGTAAAAGTATATGAAAGGTATATGAAAAATTCCTTCAGAGTATAGATCCAACACAAAATTCATTTTTTTGCTCTGCAACCTAGGGTTTCGTAATTTCTCGACGTGTGTAGATGGGGGAGACTTGGCCCTCCTCCACAAGGGCCTCAAAGTGGCGACGTCTTCTCTCCCTAGTTTCGCTAATGAGACCTGGCAAGCAGTCGGAGGAACTATGTTTGGAGATTTGGCCCCCCTAGATGGTGTTTCTAATAAACCGGTTCCTGAAGGCAGAAACCACTCTCAGCCGAGGTCATTCCGGGACATTGTGGCTGGCATGGAGACATCTTTCCTAGAGGGCACGGGTTTCACAGTGCAAGATGGTGGCAGCGAGGAATTTGGGGGGCGCGGAAGAGGTAAGTGCCCTCCTGGCACCCAAAAAATTGACATTATGGTTCCAAATGAGAAACTTATAGATGCTCTGTGTGAACAAGATAGTAAATTAAAAAAATGTTGCTATTTTTTTGGCCGCCTTGGACATAAATAAGGTTCCGGCAAGAAATTTTATGGATGAGTGGTTGGCAAATGTATGGGGGAGAAAACTGGGGATTTCATTTTCTTTCTGTAGAATGATACAAAAAGGGCTTTGTGTCATTTTTCTGAAGAATCATGAGATGCAGCAAAAAACCCTAAACAAGCAGTTTTGGAATATTAGGGGTAACATTTTTTGGGCTGTGGCTTGGTTTCCTGATGCCCTGGAAGATGAAGTTTTGGCTTTGTCTAGCCCTAGATGGCTGGTCATCAAAAACATACCCCCAAGACTGTGGGCTTTTATCCCTCTCCTTCTTGAACCATATGAAAAACTGCTAAGAATTGACAACACCATATCTGTTCTTCCCCACGCGGATGCTAGGGTCCTGATTTCAATCCTGCCCGGAGTGGATCTACCAGATGCCTTGCTTCTTAAACTAGGAAATGGAGACAAAATGTGTGGCCTAGAAGTGCTCGACGGTCTGAATGTCTGCTATCTCTGCAGGAGAGAAGGACACATAAGGAGGAATTGTCCTCTGATTGCCAAAAAAACCAGCAATATAAAGAGTCAACCAAAAAATCAAGAAAAAACTAGGGCACGCCATGATACCACAAGCCCCTGTAAATCATATGGTGAGGTCAGCAATCAGGATCACAATCACCCACCCGCCTGGTGTGATTTTCAGAAAGTAAATATAGAACATGAGGAAATTACACCAGGTTCCTCAAACCTTGAATCTGCTCGGGGGATAGAGGTTACTCTGGGTGGCAATGGAATAGTTGAAATCCCCAAAGATCTCTCGGAGCCATGATCTGGAGACACAGAGGTCGGCTCTTGGGATAGTGATGACCTTTCTGAAACAATAGATATTGACACAGACTGGGACATGGATCACAAATCGGAGAGAATGGAACTGGAATCACAAAGCAAAAACCCTGTATCTTTGGATGCCTCAGTTCCCACAAAGAATGGAACCCCAGAGGGGGAGGAACATCCTCCCCCCCACTGGAAGGCTCCAAACTTGATTCCCAAGCAAGGGACAACATAGAGAGGAGCCTAAACCAAGAAACTGAGGCACTATTTGAGGACAACTCCAATCTGAATAAGACAACAAATAAGGAGAGGAAAAATGCCCAGCAGCTGGCAATAGAGAAACTACAAAGTAGATCCAATGGGGGGGAAGGAAAGAATTTTGTCCCTAACAATGAATCTTACTACTTTAAAAACTTCAGAATCTCTAAGGAAGACCCCAGAAAAAAGAAAGTCCTGGGAAGTGCAAAAAAAGAGCCAGGCAAAGTGAAAAACATAATTAATGCCTTGGAGACAAATATGATGCCCACTTGCATCCAACCTACCACCACTGATGTACTTGTTGCAAATCTGCATGTTGCCAAGAATGGTCTAGGTGATCCCCATTCTGGGGATGGTAAGAAGTGCACCAATGATGGAGAGTTTGGTGTAAGTGGGGGTGAGGTTGAACTACCCAGAAACAACAAAACCAGCCCAGGTGATACTGCTCTCTCTTGCCAAGAGGGTATCAAGGATCAAACAATGAACAGTTGTGTTACTCCAAATAAGGGCTCGGAGGCCACTGAACCTTTTGAGGTTACTAGGGAGAAAACTCCTACGGGAATCACTGAGGGAGAGGGTAAGGCGGACATTCCCCGTAGGTCAAGAGGAAGACCAAAGAAAGGGACTAAGACTATAATCCCTGAAGGAAAAGGAAATCTTAAACTCCTGACAAAACAGAAAAGGAAGAAACTGAGTGTCTTTACTACAAGCCCAATTCCCAAAAGATTGGAAGTTGACCAGAAGGTCCCTAAATGTTTTGAAAACTTAAAGTTTGATAAAGAACAAGCCTTAAATAAGTGCCCTAATGACTCTTAACTGTATTTCATGGAATGTAAGGGGCCTTGAGTCTCCAGATAGGAAGCAAATTGTCAGGAGATTCCTTCAATAGTTGCAAGGAAAAAGATGTGGTGTTGCTATAGGAAATCAAAGCTACTGGGTTCATGTTGGATACAATCTCAGCTTCATATGGAGAGATTCGATCCACTTTGTCACCCATCATGAGAAAGGTAGGGGGGTGCAGCAATCATCCTCTCTAGGGATTGGGGACAATATGTGGTCAGGCAAGGGGTCTCACCTTGCAATCGTGTTGTTTGGGTAATATTGAGAAAAGGAGACCTCTCGTTTGGCATCTGCTCAGTCTATGCCCCCAATGAATACAGTGAAAGGAGTAATGTCTGGAAATGGTTAAGTGAGCTTGACAGCCTCCCTTGGATTCTCGGGGGGACTTTAACATGATTGAAAGACAAGAGGACAAACTTGGTGGAGTTGATATGGATTGGAAGGGCAACAAGAAATACTTCTGGCTAAAAATGAAGAATAAACTGAGATTGATAGACCCACTAGAGGGACAGAAGAAGGACTTCCCCAGCATATGGTATACCTGGTGTAACGCCCAGAAGGGCAGCAGAAGGATATATTCCAGGTTGGATAGATTCTATTTGAACAGAGATTTCTTCATCCCTGAGCCTCTTAGAGATGGGTGCAAAGTGGAGGTTCACCCCTTCACCCTATCTGATCATCACCCCATAAAAATAAGGATATCCTTCAGCAAGGGACCGGGGGTTGTGAGGAGAAAGGATGGGGGATTTTTCCTCAACACCAAACTGCTGCAAGATAAAGACTGTTGTGATGCCATCAAAACACTTAGAATATTAAACAATGGCCTACACAAGAGAAAAAGTGCCATAGAAAGATGGAATTTGAATGTCAAGGGGTGGAAAACTCTTTTTCAGATTGTTGGTAGAAAGAAAGCAATGGACAGCAGGAAGTTGGAGGGTATTCTGCAAGAAAATCTTCTACAAGCAGAAGCAGGGCTCCAAAAAGACCTCGAGAATGAGAACCTAGCCAGCAAGATGTCCTTAGCCAAGGACTCGCTAAGAAGGCTGCAAAACAGCAGAATTCAGGGGCTGAAGGTTAGATCCAGGACTAATTGGTTGGCAAACGGTGATAAAGGCTCAAAGTTCTTTTTTAATCTGCTAAGAGAAAAAAAAATTTAAGGAGCACATAGAACAGCTTCAGGTAGGTGAGGGAGCTTCTGGGGATCAAGAGGTAATTAAGAACCAGTTTTTCCTCTTCTACAAAAACCTTTTCTCCTCTGAGGAAGGTGGAAGTGGCAGGGGCCAGTGCAAGGAGGCTAATCAATGATATAATCCCAAGGAAATTAGAAGGGCAAGAGGTGGAAAAGCTGGGCCAAGAAGTGTCCAAAGAGGAAATTCTAAAAGCAATTGATTCCATGCAGAATGATAAAACCCCAGGTGTTGACGGTCTTCCGACAGAATTCTATAAATCCTTCAAGGAGTGGATAGTGGAGGACCTCTTCTGTGTCTACAAGGAGGCGCTGGAGATGGGCTCTCTGGGGAGGGACATCAACAAAGGTATTATCAAGTTGCTCCCAAAGGATGGGGACAAGACCCAAGTGAAGAACTGGAGACCCATAACACTGCTAAATGTCTCATACAAGATTTTGGCAAAAAATTTGGCAAGGAGACTAACTAATGTTCTGCCTAAACTCATCAGTACAACTCAAACAGGCTTCATCAAAGGCAAATATATCTTGGAAAACCTCCTTACGAGCTGGGAAGCTCTAGAATGGGCCAAAAACACTAAGCAAGAAGTTGCTATCTTATTGTTGGATTTTGAGAAAGTGTATGACAAGATTGAATGGTCATTTATAAGGCTCAGTCTTGAAGCTTTTGGGTTCCCACATAATTTTTGTTGCATGGTAGTCACTTTGTTCAAAGATGCAGTTTCTCAGGTTGATGTAAATGGCTCCCTTACAGAAGAGTTTTCTCTTGAAAGATCAATCAGGCAAGGATGTCCACTGGCCCTAGCACTATTTGTGATTGCATCAAAAGTACTATACTATGTTCTCAGGACCGATATGAGTTCCCCAAAGGTAAGAGGCATAGTACTGCCAAACAATGATGAACTATTGAATGTCCAGTTTGCAGATGACACAACTCTTTTCCCCTTGCTGGAAGAAGAGAATATCTCCAATTTGATGAACAAACTGAACATATTTTGCAATGCTTCAGGCACAAAAATCTCTCTCTCTAAATCAATCTTCCTAGGTTGGCATGATAGGCCCCCAGATTGGATTGACAAATTTGGTATACAATGGGGAGGCCCATGCAAATAGGTGAGATATTTGGGAATCCCTTTTGCAGTGAGTTTGAACCTTAAGGAAATGTGGGAATGGATTAAAAGAAAAATTGAGAGGAAGTTGGAGAAATGGAACAAGAATTATCTTACCTTGGCAGGAAGAATACAAGTCTGCCAAAAGATCCTCTCCTCTTATAGTTTGTATTTTGCCTCGATGTGGCTTTTTTGCAGCTACCAGGTAGATCAGATTCAAAAGAGAATCTGGGGATTCCTCTGGTCAGATGGAAAAGGGGGTAGAAAGAGACATGCTGTAAAGTGGAGCTGGTGCTGTGTAAGCAAATTTGAAGGTGGGCTGGGTCTTAAGGACCTGAAGATCCAGGGCATTGCACTAGCTGCTAAGTGGATCTTCAAGGCTTTAGATGGTAACGAGCCGTGGAAAGTCTTAGTCAGGAGCAATGTTCAAAGGGCAACCCCGAAGATCGGAAAAAGTTGGAGGAACCTCCCCCTCAGTGACCTCCTCAGTTGTCCCCTCCCTATAACCCCAGAAGGTTCAGTGGTTTTCAGGAGCATTTGGAAAGCGTGGGAAGAGGTAAAAGGGCACATTTGTAATGCTCAGGCCATACAGGGCAAGCTGGTTTATACTCATAGGTCTATCTAGTGGAATCTTGACCATAATGGGAAACCCCTGGCCCTCCTGCAGGGGTGCTCAGTGAAGGCCTGGAATTGCAAGGGTATTAAGCACTTTTCTGACATCTTGAACAAGGGCCACCTAATAGGTTGGGACCGACTGAGCACTAAGTTTCACTTACCAACCACCCAATGGAGGACATATACAGTCTTGAGAAAAGCATGCAAAGGTTTGGAATGGTCGGTTAACACTAAAGACAATATTAAACAATTCCAAGAGTTCCTTTGGACTAATGGCTCCAACATTGGGAGCCTCAATGCTAAAACTATCTATAATACCCTTGCCAAACAACAGGAAACATATGACTACCTAAATAGCAAGTGGAATAAGAACCTGCATAACACTGAATGGTCTAAAATTCTATCTAGTAACTGGGTTAAAATAATTGTGCCGAGGAAGGCATGTTTCAGGTGGCTTTTGATCTTCCATAGGTTACCATACAAAAACAATACTAATGAAATAGAAATTTGCAGAATGTGTAGAGTTCCAGAATCAATCTCTCATATTTTCTTTGAATGTATATATGCAAAAGAAGTTTGGAATTTTTTTTGTAACCAGCTAAATGTTTGGAGCAATAATGGCACTCTTAGAATGGATAGAACTATTCTATTCGACAGCAGTAAATTTGGCAAGGAACAAACTATATTTTGGTCTTGTCTCTCAACAGAAATTCTATGGCACATTTGGAATTCAAGGAATAATGAAAGATTTAATGGGGACATGAGGGTACTTACTGAGTCCTCACGAGGACTCATCATCCACAAAATTGTTGTGCAGGTCACATTGGCTATGAAGGCAACCAAGCTCAAATTTCTCAATTTCTTGGACGATGGCAGCATTCAACCCACCATGAGGGAGGCCAAAGCTGGGCATACTTGGCAACTAGGGCAGCCCAACACATATATCTTTCTCATAGCGTTGGAGATCTTTCAAAAAGAGTTCAACAAAAAGGTTGCTAGAGAGGCACAATTAGAAGAAATTGAAGCAACAAACGTTCTTTTGGGTATGAAGGATCCAACAGGCGGTGAGGATACAACAAACTAAGGACATGAAGTTGTTATATTTTTGTGTGGACTTGGATCTTTTTGGCAGGGTAGTTGGGAGCTCTTGGACAGACAGAGGTTCCTTTTTGTTGTAGGTCATGAGGCTAGTATTGCATTTTGGGCAGTAAAATTGCTATCTCAGTGTTGGACTGGTTGGTATCTTCTACTGTAAATCAAATCGAGGCTCTTCCTTCAGCATAGTGACTTTTGTTGGCAGCCACTTGGACCCTTTGCTGCAGCAGTCTAGAAGGTATGTAATGATTATGTAAACAGCCATAGGTTGTATTTGTAATGGGAGGGGCTTGATCCTGCTATTATCTGTGGGGGGGTGGAGCTTGCTGCTCCTTGATCTCATTGTATAACTTGATGTTCTTACGATTTTCAATACAAAAAGTATATGAAAGAATTAAATAATTATTATTTAAACATAAAATTTATATAATAGTTTTGTGCAATAATGAAGATTTTTGTTGAATGTAGCCAAAATAATAGTTCTTTGTTCTCAAAACTAGGCAAAATAATAGTTCATTTTCACTTTTCCTAAAAATCCTCCAATAACACACAAAACTTCTTAGCCAATCATATTGATGAAAAATAATTTATAAAATTAAATATTTTGCAAGTTCACTTTACAAAATTGATTTTTATTTTTTTTCAAAAAAAATTATTGTTTTTAATTGGCTGAAAGCTAACTTATTTGTTGATGTAATTAAAAGTGTTGTACCTTGTCCTAGGTCATAATTACACCTTAGTTAAGTTTACTTAGGGACAACATAGGAGGTTTTGGAGATTTTCCACTTTTGGTGGACTTGACGTGTCATTACTTTATCACTTCCACCTTTTGTGGACACATCATGCGATTATCTCTCCACCTTTTGTGGTGATTATCACATTATTACTTTTCCACTTTAGGTGGAGTGATAGCTTTTCATAGTTATCTCATGTCATAAGATTACGACACTTGTCATAATCTTATGCCCTTCTATGTTCTCACCTTGGCTATATAACCAAGGGGTCCTTATGTACATTTGCTCATCATATTTGCATTCATTGATAAGAATATAGTCTATTCTTGTCATATTGCTTCTATCTCTCTTTATGCTTGTGCTTTCTATTAGGCCTCTAGATCTTGGGTGGCTACCTTCATAGCCAATTCTTACATGGTATTAGAGCTATTGGAGCACCTTTGGATTGTCATTTTGGAGAGATTCTTAAAGGGTTCCATTTTTGGCCTTGTGTTGCAGGTGCATTTTGGGAGCTTGTTGCATCAGATATGAGCTCACCATTGCGTCCGGAGTATCCGAGATAGTCAAATTTTCCTTTTGTTTCGTCTTAGTTGGACATTAGAGGCCAAATCTACAAAGGGTTGAAGATTGAAGGTGGTTGCCAGATCTAGGAGCTAGCTACCACTACAAAGCATTTTCAGCCAAAAAGGACATTGCCATCATGCTCAGAAGGGCCAAAAACCCATAGATTGATTTCCAAATCATCCAAATTGGAGCAAGTTGTCCATCTGAGGCAAAAAAAAATTGTTGGCCGACCCGTACGGCCCAACCATTATGACAGTCAATACGATTTTTATTTTTTGAAAAAATATATATATTTAATATTTTCTGCGAATTTATTTTGTAAAGAAAAAAATTTGTATTTCACAGTTTTTGTATAAAATTTTTATAAACTAAAACAAAAAACAAAAAAACAAATCTGCATATGCAAACAAACCTGCAATTTGTAGGTATAGCAGAGCATACCGCTCTGTCGTACTGCAGGTTGTACCGCGGGCCCGTAGGCTCCACGCGGCCCCTTGTCCTCCTTCCACGCGATGACATCTAAT
>VDFB02328607.1:0-10299 GCA_007258455.2 Sequoia sempervirens
ACTTGGTTGAATGAGTATAGGAATCTTTTTGAGTAGCCGGTTGAATCTATCCATGAAATATCTAATAGATTCACCTTCTTGTTTTTGAATATTGAATAATTGACTCAACAGAGCAGCTTCATCAATAGGACCTTTATATCTTGCCAAGAACTTCTTCTTCAAAGAATCCCAATTAGTTATGCACTTATCTTCCAAATAACAAAACCAATTTGCTGCAGGCCCAATTAAAGATTCAATAAATAATCTCACAAAAACATCTTCACTTACCCCCAAAATACCACATGAAACTGTAAATGCCAAAATATGGTCTTCAACATCTTGATGCTTTTCTCTGTTGAATTTTGGAAAATTATTTCTTGATCCTTTAGGGAATGGTGAATACACAGGAAAAGAAAGATGACCAAAATGGTTTCCCCACGACTGAGAAGAAATCAAGGCCATAGTGTAATTCTGAAGAAAAAAAAAACTAGACAAAAGTCTTCACTGGAATGTAATGCTTCTGGGTACATTTCGGCAAATAGAGCCACCAACTTCCATCCTTGGGCAGGAACTTTTAAATTTCTGGGAAAACAATAGCACCAATCTTCAATTTCGAATTATCCCCAGTGGAGTCGCCAAAAATCTGTTAGTAAATAGATTTGTCCTTCAAAAATGAATGTAGAAAATGACTCAAAATGCCCAAAAAGAAAGACAAATAGCACTAACAGTTGGAGAAGCTATCATTGGATTGAAAACTTTCCTCTGAATTTTAGAGGTACAACTCCCTCTTAAGATATGCAATGAATGAAAGCTTAGGGTATAATTTTAACCTGAAAGTAGAAAAGGCAGCTAACACCTACCCATAACCATGAAAGTAGATGTAGAAGATTAAACTTAAAATGAAAGGATGCAGATAAATGATGAAAAACCCACCTATTTCACACCCATGAATAATATTCAAGGAAAGAAAGAAGAACAAAACCTTTCAACAAATAATTTAATTTTGAATTCAAAGTTTCAGAAATGAATGCATGCATAGTTTGATATAACAAATAAACACTGAGGAATAATTACAAAGACCCACAATTCATTGCAATCAAAAGGAAAAATATAAATAAATTCAAAGATTTAGAAATATCTCCTTTATTCCTTCAATGCTCAAAATGTGATTACCAGTTCCAACTTGTCACGAAAAATAAAGCGTGGCAGAGAAACTTAACTAATACTTGCCCTTCCCAGAATGAAGAATCCCCTCTTAGAAATACTTTTACAATAAATAAGCCTCACCAATGAGACTCTTTGGGTTCCCGTAGCTACCTCTTTAAAATCCACTTACAAATGAAAATATTTACTCCCCTTTTTAAGGATTAACCACTTCTTAAAGGAGATACAATGACCATTTCTTTCTTTATTTGTGGCGCAATCTCTAAAATGACTTTTGATTCTCTTCTTTTAAGTACATTCTATATAATTCCTAGAATATATAGACAAAACAAAATATACACATGATTAAATGAGGAGGTTATGCAACTTGAAAAAACCGTGACAAGGTTATGAAACTTGAGAAACCCGCGACATAGGTTATGAGACTTGAAAAACCCGCGACATAGGTTATGAAACTTGAGAAACCTGTGACATAGGTTATGAAACTTGAGAAACCCATGTCATAGGTTATGAAACTTGAGAAACCTGCGACATCTAAGTTTCCAACCTTTTTAAATTTTCATACGAAGCTTAAATGCATCTATTATTTTTCCAAACATTATGCTCTGGCTACAAGATGAAAACCTTCATATCTTCCACAAATCAGCTTCGTCTTGCTTGAAATTTGGACAACAAGAGGATTGAGTTCTTTTGAGAAAAACCCATAATTGTTTTAAGTTCCAACACTCAGAAACTTGAATTTTAGCCTCATTTGCAACTTGGCAGGGAAAAATGTAAGGTTTAAAATCTCTCAAACGGTGAGGCATTTGGGCATGAAAACTGGCCAGATTAATTGGAGTGTGGTTAGGACCAAGCTCACAAAAGGATTTTGGACCAGCTTTAATAAATTTTCAAAAATAATTATTTTTTAGGGTTTAGCAGACTCAAGGGCATATACGAGAATGTACCAAAATTGAGAATTTCCAAGCTCAAATTTTGGGGGGTAACACCCCCATATCATTTTTCCTTGATCATCAATTAGTCAAACCCTTCATATCCTTTTGCATCCATTAGTTTCATTATCCTTGCATCCTTATATTCAAGAAAATCCAAAAATATAGCTTAGTTTCATCACCACCATACATTCCAAACTTGCAAAGTCTCACATGGTTGAAACAAGGTCACAAACCAAAAGAAAGGGCATGGATTTCTCAAGTGACCCCTTTCATGAAACCACCCTTGGAACAAATTCAAATCATTCCACACCTCAAAGAGAGACACCACAAAGAGACCAAACCAACACATTGGACAACCTAATCCTAGACGAATTCAACAAGAAATTGACCCCAAAAGAAATTGAAATAACTTACCAAGACCCAAGGATTTTGAGCATGGTTGATGAACTTGTTGCACCGACCCTAATATATTCTTCTATGCACTAGCTAAGAAGGGTGCAAAACTCCCTCAAGGATTTGATGTCTCAACATTGTAGAGGAAGATACCCAAAATCCATTTGCCTTAAGGATGCCCTCCTCACAAAAAAATTCAACCATACCACTTGGGACAACTAAACATATGGCCACCACTACCACACACATCCCAAGCATCTCAACATTTGGAAACAAGGTAACCCATACTACTACACAAGGAAAAAATTTCACTCTTGGAAGTTCATCAAATTCCATGGGTAAGACCTTTACAAATCCCCTTCTCAAAACAAAAATCAAGGTTCTATATCACAAGGTCCCAAACCTTTATTCCAAAATACAAATCAAGGTCCTATACCTACACTTCAAAACACAAACCAAGGTCCTTCATTCCAATTTCAAAGCACACCCTCATCCAATCAACATCAGCCAAATAAATCTAGAAAGGTTCATATTGTCCCACGAAGGATCCCAAATCAAAACATCAATCAAGGACCTACCCCATCATTTCAAAATGCTAATCAATGACCTTAATTTCAAAATACTAATCAAGGGCCTACACCTTCATCTAAATTTTCAAATCCAAGGAAAAAATCAAGGGTCTACACCTCAATTCCAAAACGCTATACCAAACACAAACATGGCCTTTGGGACAAACCTAAATACCAATTTCATTCCAAACCAAAACAACACGCATCAATATGGTAACCAAGGACCCGTGCCTCAAAATACCAATCCCAATCTGAATCTGACATATGACCTTGACACAAATACCATGACATCAAACCAAAACAATGCAACACCACCTCTTGTAGATACACTGATGAAACAAATACAAGACCTTCAACAAAAAATGACAAACATACAATTGGGGACCAATAAGAAGACCTATTCGATGGAGGAATTGTGCCCCTTTCCATTTGACATAAATTTTTACATGTCGCCCTTCCCCCCTCATTTCACGACACCACCTTTACCTAAATATAAGGGGACAAGGGATCCAATAGAACACATTCAAGAATTCAACACGTCATGTAGGGAAGTCTCATATGATCCTACCTATTTGATGAGACTATTCCCGTGAAGTCTTACAGGGCCAACCTTAGATTGGTTTGCACATCTCCCTCCAGGGATTAGAACATGGGGTGAACTGGCTGATAAATTCATTAATCACTTTTCCTTCAACATTAAAAATGATGTCACCCTTGAAACATTAAGCACAACCAAACAAGAAGGGGAATCACTTATCTCATTTTATCAGAGATGGCGAGGTTTGGTTAGCAAGTTCCCTTTTCACATTCATGAGAAACAATTGGTCACCATGGTTGTTGAGAACCTTGACAAAGAAATGATGAGTAGTCTATAAATCCAATGTTGCACAACCTTTTACAAAATACTTGAGAAAGTTGTCCTTATTGAAAAAGGTCTTGTTGCAAAAGGACTAGTCAAAAGAAACATGGAGAATCCAAAACCCAATAATGACAAGGGTAAATACTAGTCCCAAAAAAAAATGTGATAAATGGTGGAGTTGTTGATGCCAAAGTAATAACCACAGGTCCAACCATTCATCTCAAAGGTCCTTCCTCATCAAATACATCCAATACATCAAATACCCAAACACAAGGTCAAAACCAAATGTTGAATGCAATCAAAAACGCATAGGTCCTCCACGTGCCAAAAGAACATATACCCAATTGGGTGAACCCATCAAATCGGTCCTAAAAAATATTTTGCAATCTAATGTCATCACACTTCCAGACATAAAAAATTATGAACCCTCATTGATCAAACTTGATTGGTGGAAAGAAGATGAATATTGTGAATATCATTGTTGAAAAGGACAAAAAACAACTAGATGTTGGACACTCAAGAATATCATTCAAGACCTCATTGAAAATGGAACCATATCGATAGGAGATTCAAAAGGTAAAACCAATGTTGATCATACCATATTCAAAACTCCCTTGCAAGACCATGAAAAAGGAAAATCCTCCAGTTCAGGGAACAACAATAATGCCAATTATGCCATCATCAAACACGATTATAGCACTATTATCCTTAACATTAGACCCTTTGATGACCGCATTGCCACCATTACCATAAACAATCCAAGCTCAGAATGTGTTGTTACCACTCGCCGAACCAAGATAACTATTCCAGGACCTCCTTCTAATTCGCAGCCGAAAAGTTTGTACAATCTCCTAGATCAATTAGGGAAGACTCCCACACAAATTTCCATTTTGGAGCTCCTTTGAATATCACCACAACACAGAGCTATCCTTGATAAAGAATTGAAGGATGCATTCATACCCGCTAACCTAGATGTCGATGAATTTCAGGCCATGGTTGGATACTTAGCTATGCCACACCACGTCACCTTCTCTGAACAAGACTTTTCCACACCAAAATATGAACATAACAACCCCCTACATCTTGAAGTATGCATTAATAAACACAAGATCAGATGAGTCCTAGTAGATGATGGACCAAGTCTGAACATTTGCTCACTAAAATTAGTGAACGCATTGGGATACTCTAGGGTAGCCTTAGAACAAACCGAAATTGTAGTCAAAGCCTGACGGTGATGGGGAAGTTGCGTTCGGGCATGGAACACTCACGGGGTTGGCCGGGCAGCGCAAAACTTTTAATGGCTATATCTAAGATCATTATTATCCATCCTATCATCTCAAATTATGTATTAGTATAGGCAATCAATGTTATCCATCTCAGATTCCAGAGACAAAGGATGTGAAGAATACAACATGAAGTCTCTTTTTCATTGGAAAATTACCTAAATCGCCGAAGTCTTATGGAAAACCGCATCTTGTGCACCCAAAATTCATCATTCATAATCCCCCTACCACCTTCACTAAATGGGGGAACTAGCCAAAGAATATTTAGATGACCACATTCTCACATGGTTATATAGAGAAGAGGACATTGAAACTAAGAAATTGCCAGTTGAGCAGTATCCAAAAGGGTTTCAAATGATGAAATGACAAGGATATGATGGACACAATGGTCTTGGCCTAAATAAATAAGGAATTCTAGAACCCTTACAACCTCTTAAGTTACTAAAGAATCAAGGGTTGGGGTTTGTACCAATAAAAGTGACTATCCAGGGTATTGGGTCACCTTCGAGTGAGGTTGTTGATGCTTCAGATGAGATCAAGACATACGAGGACTCTTGGGACTTTGATGCTAATTCCAATGAGTATGAATGGGATTCCCTTTCCTCCACCACTTTTATGGACCTTGATAAATTGTTTGAAGAACTTGATGAGCCTCCCCTTGAAGAGAAAATTAATCAAATGCTTACAATTGGGTCCCCGCAAAACCCACCTAGTCCCTGTCCAAAAGTCCCTTTGAAAAGAGAAGAGTGGATCAAACACTTTTGCGAAACCATTGATTTCACCTCTTGGGAACCTAATGAATCTACTTTCGTCTTTAATCTATCTGCCTACACCATGACCCTTGACAATACTGATGATGGCTTGCCCCTTGTCTACCTACAACTCATAGATTGGGATCAGTAGGAACCACCAAGTTTGGACACATTCGAGAAAAATGAAGTAATCATTGAGTTCTTGGGACTTTGTGAAGAAATACCAAGTGGGGGTCATAAGGTTGGATTTTCCATAGAACTCAATTATGAACATACTTTGGTGAGTTCGTCTTGTCCTCTAGTCACAAAAGTGAATGAAAAAAGTAAAAATAAAAATAATAGGTCTTCAGGTGAAAACCAAAAAGTGCCTACTGACCATGAAAAGTAAAAATAAAGGGCGTATCTGAAGGTGAAAACCTCTCTAAGGTGCCCGAGGATGGAGGACTGGATAGTCCCCCTATAGACCGAGAGATATTTCCATTGCTTATAGAAGAAACAAAAGAAGTGAACATTGGTACACAAGACAATTGTAGAATCATACAATTGGCAACATCTTTGACCATCAAGGAAAACCCTGAGTTTATAGCATTATTTTCAGAAAGACAAGTTAATTTTGCATGGTCATATGCTGATATGCCTGGATTGGATCCCAAAAATTTTCTGCATCACTTGCCACTATTACCAAATGTTAATCCATATAAACAAAAGCTAAGAAAAATGCACCCACAGATTGCACTCTTGGTCAAGGAGGAACTAAAGAAACTCTTGGACGTGGGATTCATACGTTCAATTGATTACACATATTGGATATCAAACCTTGTTCCTATAACCAAACTAAATGGTCAAATCAAAGTATGTAAATATTTCAGAGATCTCAATAAAGCTTTCCCTAAAGATGATTTTCCTTTACCAAACATTGACATCATAGTAGACCTTACTGCTGGATATAAAATGCTAACACGTATGGATGGATTCTCGATTTATAATCAGATAAGAATTTCTCTTGAAGATCAACCGAAGACAGCTTTCACATGCACTTGGGGAACTTTCTATTGGGATTTCATGCCATTTGAACTTAAAAATGTTGGAGCTACATATCAAAGAGCCATGACTACTATTTTTCATGATTATATGCACATACTCATGGAAGACTATGTCAATGATCTTCTCTCAAAATCTCTAACATGAAGTGGTCACCTAGCAGTCTTGGACAAGATTTTCACTTGATTGGAAAAGTATAAACTTAGGTTCAATCCAAAGAAATGTATTTCAGGGGTCCAATCAGGAAAACTTCTAGGATATATTGTCTCTCATAGAGGAATAGAAGTTGATCCTGTCAAAGTAAAAGTTATTTTGGATATACCACCACCCACCAACATTAGTCAATTGAGAACATTACAAGGAAGATTGTAATCAATCCGTAGACTCATTGCTCAACCAATAGACAAGATCCATCCATTTCAACATCTGTTAAGGAAAGGAATTCCTTTCAATTGGATAGAGAAATGTCAAGAAGCATTTTATCAAATCAAGAATTATTTACTGAATCCACCAGTTCTTATGCCTCCAATTGATGGAAGACATTTGATATTGTATTTGACAACAACTACATCCACATTGAGGGCATTGTTAGCACATAATGACAATGATGGAAAACAACGAGCAACTTATTATATTAGTCACGCCTTAGTTGGATATGAATCGAACTATAGCCCTATTGAACGAGCATGTCTAGCAGTTGTATTTGCAGCCTAGAAGCTGAGACATTACATGCTAAATCACAAGACAAAATTGATTGCAAAAATTGATCCTCTGAAATATCTCCTCAGTAAAGCAGCTCTAACAGGAAGACTAGCTAAGTGGGTTATGATCTTAAGTGATTATGACATTGAGTACATTTATCGAAAAGCAATAAAAGGATAAGTGATAGCTGATCATCTAGCAGATGCACCAATAAAAGTAGATCATCCCTTGATATACGATTTCCTAGATGAATCAATCTTTGTCATAGAAACACCGAAAACATGGAAACTATACTTTGATGGATCCTACACATGTCATGGTTTAGGCGCTGGTATTATGTTCATCACACCTTAAGGATATTCTATTCCCAAGTCATTTTGAATAGAATTTCCATGCATTAACAACATAGTTGAATATGAAGCATTATTGACTGGACTCTGAAGGGAAATAAAATGGAAAATCAAGGATCTTCAAGTCTATGGTGATTCTCAATTAGTGATTAAGCAAGTTAATGATGATTATGACACCAAGGATGAGAAGTTGATTCCCTAAAAGCGCATGGTTGATAGTTTCAAAGTATACTTTGATAATATTACCTTTGAGTAGATACCAAGAATCCAGAACAAAACAGTCGACGCAATGTCTACAATTGGATCTCTCTTGGACATTCCCAACAATGCATCACAATATGAGTTCTTGGTAGAACAACTGTCGATACTTGTGTTCGATGTCCCCAAAAATAAACTTGTGTGTGAACTTGCTGGTCTTGAATCTCCATAGTACAAAGACATTTACAGTTACTTGCATGACCAAATTATCCCTCCAAACTTATCCCTCAACCAACGCAAAACCTTTATCTGAAAAGCATCCAAATATGCCATCATCGGAGACACCCTTTATCGTCGCAACCTAGATAGCACCCTCTTTTTATGTCTCAACTCAAATGAAGCACAATCAACCTTACAAGAGATACATCACAATATATGTGGAGCTCACTCTGCTGGTCCAACCCTAACTAAAAAGCTCATTAGGACTAGATATTATTGGCCTACAATGGAACGTGATGCCTATCACTTTGTGAAGAAATGTCACTAGTGTTAGATTCATGGAGAACTTATACATGCGCTAGCTCAGGAACTACAACCGCTTATGTCACCATGGCCATTCTCTCAATGGGGACTCGACCTCTTAGGAAAGATCCATCCCACCTTTGCTAATGGACATAATTTTATCCTTGTTGCTATAAAATACCTTATAAAATGGATTGAAGCCATCCCGATGACATACATTAATGGAAAGCAGATAGCCAAGTTCATCCTAAATTACATTATATGTTGCTATGGTATCCCACAATCCATCATTGTAGACGATGGTCACCATTTTAAGAATCGAGATTTCTATGAACTTTGTGAAAAATTTCATATCCAACACCACTTTTCTACCCCATATTACCCCCATGGTAATGACCAAGCTAGGGCATGTAATAAGACTATCCTAAAAATATTAAAGAAGTTTGTCAATGACGCTAGCCATGACTGGAACCTCCAGCACAATCCTGCTTTATGGGCCTATCAAACCAATGTTCGTACCCTTATAGGAGCCTCTCCATACTCCCTTGTCTATGGATCTAAAGCAATACTTCCTATTGAGGTTGAGTTGCCATCTCTAAGAGTATCTATGCAAGGATTGATTGATCAAGAAGAATACCATGTATCCTATCTACATGAGCTAGAGTTACTCGATGAAAAGAGACAAAATGCTTTGACACATTTTCAAGCATATCAAAATCGCCTTCGATGCACCTACAATAAGAAGGTCCGACCTAAGAGCTTTGACATTGGTGACTTAGTCCTGAAAGAAAATCCAAATAATCAAGCAGATCGAGAAAAGCCTAGAAAGTTTGAACCTAATTGGTTGGGCCCTTATATCATCACAACAACATATGGATCCAATGCTTATCAACTTTCTACTCTTGAAGGTGAACCATTATCTGAACCCATCAACATCATGCACCTTTACAAGTACTACACTTTATTCTCTAAGTATCCCTTCAAAAAATCAAAAAAAATGTCACCCTGATGAAAACCTGACAAATAGGCATCTTGGTGACAACAAAAAAATAGAAAAAATAGAAAAAATCAGAAAAATAGTAAAGAGAAATAATTCATCCAAAAGTGAAAACCACTTCAGTGGCGCTTTGGATAAGTACCATGGTGAAAACTTGGCAAACAGGCGCCATGTATAGTCAATCTATGCTCCTCCGTCTACTATCACTCCACCTGGTCTTCCATCATTTTCTCATCCATTCACACATATCCTTCATCCATAATAAAGCTTCGTCATCCATATCATGGCTTGAGAAGGACCAACATTTGGTACCCTTTTCCTTCATGACTGTCCTTTGTGTTCATCCATCGGTCCCCTCGTGCATAATAAGTTGTTCTTATACCTGACTGGGGGAAATTACTTGACTTATGTCTTCATGGGGAAATAGCAAATGGTATCATACTTTTAAAACATCAAAATCCAAAAAAATCATAAAATTCCAAAATCCAAAAAAATTATAGAACATCAAAATCCAAAAAAATCATAAAACATCAAAATCCAAAAAAAATCATAAAA